>ML796056.1:84248-137091 GCA_009831015.1 Picea engelmannii
ATGCACACGACAGAGCTCTGGTGGTAGGGATTGTCAGACGCAATTGTCGTATCTAACGCGCCCACACACACACATGCAAAGATATAACACATATACCCAACATTCTCCCACTTGTTGTTTTCTTTACATCCAAGGGTCCAGGGGATTATATAGTGAACAATCCAGGGAAACAATGCCCATTGTTTCTCTACACCAGGAGAACTTTTCTATGCTCACATACTTTGTCAATGAATATGCAACATTCTTCAAAGTGTCAACCTTTTCCAACAACACCTTCTTTTCCTCAACCATGTCTCTCACAAAGTGATACTAAACATCAATATGCTTTGTCTTCGAATGATAAGTTGGGTTCTTTGCCAGGAATATTGCACTCTGACTGTCAGAATCTAATCTCACTGCTTGTTGTACCAACCCAATACCTGAACACAATATTTGTAACCATACTGCTTCCTTGCTTGCATGAGTGGCTACCATGTATTCAACTTCTGTAGTTGAGAGTGCCACTACAGCCTGTCTTTTGCTCATCCAATTGATTTCTCCTCTAAATAGGTTAAACACATACCCACTTGTAGATCTTCTGCGATCCAGATCTCCAGCCCAGTCTGCATCAACAAATCCATGTATGTCCACCACTCTGTCTAATCCCGGTCTTCCTTGGTAGCACAATCCATAACTGATACTTAAAGACCCTCTTTACTGTTGTCCAATGCTCCTTCCTTGGTTTTGACATATACCTGCTCAAAACTCCCACTGCATGTGCAATGTCTGGTCTAGTACAAACCATTGCATACATCAAACTGCCAACTGCACTGGCATACAAAACATGGGACATGTCCTCTTCTTCTTCTTGTGTCTTGGGACATTGATCTGTAGATAAATTTACACCTATAGGAATAGGAACCTTGACCGGTTTACTTCCATGCATATTAAACCTCTGCAATATCATCTCAATATATTTTCTTTGATTCAACCAGAGTTTCCTGTTTGCACGATCTCTTTTAATCTCCATTCCTAGAATGAAGTTAGCAGCATTGAGATCCTTCATGTCAAATTTGGAGTATAGTTGTGATTTCACCTCCTTGATAACATCCATGTTATTTCCTACCAACAACATGTCATCAAAATACAACACTACATAAATGAAGTGATTACCAACCTGGTTGGAATATACATAGTGATCAACCCTGCTTCTTACAAATCCCAATCCAAGGATGTATGTGTCAAACTTTTGGTACCACATCCTAGGTGATTGTTTTAGACCATATAGTGACTTCTTTAGCTTATAGACCAACTCTTTCTTTCCCTTCACTACAAATCCTTATGGCTGCTTCATGTAGATTTCTTCTTCCAGATCCCCATGTAGGAATGTTGTCTTCACATCCATCTGTTCCACTTCAAGATCAAAACCAGTAGCAATAGATAAAAGAAATATAATATAAGTTAACTTAGAAACAAGAGAAAAAATCTCACCAAAGTCAATTCCCTCTACCTGGGAATAACCTTTTTCTACTAACCGAGCTTTGTATTTCTCCACTTTACCTTGTGCATCAAACTTCTTCTTGAACAACCATTTTCTACCAACCGGTTTTCTTCTAGTTGGCAACTCAACTATATCCCATGCCTCATTCTTATCCAAGGCATCCATTTCCTCAACCATGGCCTTCTTCCAGAGTTTACTATCCTCTGAATTCACTGCTTCCCTGACAGTTCTGGGATCATCACCAGTAATCGATAGAGCAAAATTGGAACGAAAATCAAGTGGGCTATACCTTTCTGGTTTCCTTCTATCTCTCACTGGTCTCCTCAATACTGGGATATGAGGTTCTTCTTCTTCTTCTTCTGCTTCCTCTTCTTCAGATGATTCAGATTTTGCATCATCCAATTCAAGCTCTATTTTCTCAGGTTCATCTTGTGTTGGTAGGAATTCCTGTTTGGACACATCTTTTACCTCTCTGAAAACAACATCTCGATTGTAAACAGTTTTCTTGGTTTCTGGGTTCCAAAGCTTATAACCTTTCACACCATCTTTATAACCAATAAAGATACACTTTTCAGCTTTATTATCCAACTTACTCCTATTTTCCTTTGGAACATGTACATAAGCATCACAACCAAACACTCTAAGATGTTGAAGAGAGGGTTTCTTTCCAGACCATACCTCATGTGGAGTTTTATCATCCAACGTTGATGAAGGTGATCAATTGACCAGGTAACATGTTGTACCCACTGCCTCTGCCCAAAATTCTTGTCCTAACCCGGCACCTCTAAGCATGCTCCTTGCTTTTTCCATTAGTGTCATGTTCATCCTTTTTGCAACTCCATTCTACTGAGGAGTGTATGGAGTAGTCTTCTGCCTTGCTATACCACACTTTTTACAGAATTCTTCGAATTCATTTCTGCAGAATTCTCCACCATTATCTGTTCTCAATACCTTTATTTTCTTCTCTGTCTGATTTTATACCAGAGCCTTAAAATCTTTAAATTTATCAAATACCTCATATTTCTTTCTAAGAAAATAAATCCATGTTTTCCTTGAAAAATCATCTATGAATGAAACATAATACATAGATTTACCTAGGGATGGAACAGGAACAGGTCCAAACACATCACTGTGTATCAACTCTAAGATCCCCTTTTCTCTTGTAGCACCAGATGGGAATCTTACTTGATTCTGTTTACCATATATGCAATGTTCACAGAAATCAAAATCCAGAGTGCAATTAGACATAGCTTCAACCATACCTTTACCGTGTAGTGTTCGAAGGCCCTTTTCTCTAATATGCCCCAGTCTTTGATGCCACATCATGGTCTTCTTTTCTGGGATAGTATTGGTCTTGTCTCCTTCATTACTCTGCTCAGGGACAACAGAACTGTTACACCTATTAGTATAAGTGCTTCCCACCAACTTGTACAGAGTTCCACAACAAACTCCCCTCATCAACACCATTTCTCTTCATACCATCTTGCAAGTGTTATTTTCAAATACAGTTTTCACTCCTGCATCGCCCAACTTGCTTACAGATATTAGGCTCCTGGCTAGTTTTGGAATGTGTAGAACCCCAGGGAGAGTTGTAATCCTTCCATTGTTTAGCAACAAATTAACCCTTCCACGTCCCAAGATTTTTGTTGTCGAGTCATCTCCTAGGAATACATCACCACCATCATATTTTTAATATTCAAAGAACCACTCCCTATGAGGAGTCATATGGTATGACCAGGGATGATTTTAAGGATGGAAATTTATTTTAAAATGTAGAAACCTTGGTGAATATTACTAATCCTTCATATGTCAACTATAAATGTTTGGTGATATGTTTTTAAAAATATTCAAATTTCTAAGTATTTTATATAGTTTTTATAAAATTTTGGCGTTTTTAAAGGAAAAATAATTTTATCCTATAGAATTTGAGCGAATCATTTTTAAAATAGCGAATCTCGTTTTTGGAAAAACCATGGAAAATTAGCCCACGAGCGAAATTTAGCCCCTAAAATCATCTATGGGTATGACACACTTGAGTCGATCAACCATACATCATGGTCTTCATGTGTACTTGTAGATGCTAGGTAAACATCACCTCCTTCCTCAGTGGAGGTTTTTTCCTCTGTGGAAGAGGTACTATCAGACCCCTTTGGTTTTTCAACATTCTTAGACTTGCAATCTTTCTTATAATGCCCTGTTTTACCACACTTCCAGCATTTCCTCAAAGATTTTCCTGGAGACTTAGATCTACCTATGGATTTAGAACTCCATCCCGAAGGCTTACCAGGGTTCCTGTCTTGGGTACGCCCTCTTACAAATAAAGCATTTGTGTTGTGACCATTCATGCTTTTTCACCTCATCTCTTCAGATAACAAGGATGCAACTACATCTTCATACTTCAATGTAGATTGGGTGGTACTACCTATTGCTACAACCAGATTATCCCAAGAGTCTAGCAAAGAACATAACAAAGTAATACACTTATCTTCTTCTGCAATCGTAATATTAACAGATCCAAGTTGACTTACCAGAGTATTAAAGGCATTTAGATGTTCTGTTACAGAATCTCCATCTTCCATCCTAAGATGATACAACTTCTTTCGAAGAAACAACTTGTTTACCAGGTACTTTGATTGATACAAATTCCCTAACTTATCCCATAGTTCCTTGGCTGTAGATTCTACTAAGACATTCAACAACACCGAATCTGCCAGGCAGAGTCGAATAGTACTCCATGATCTTCTGTCCAACTTGTCCCAATCTTCCTTCGACATACCAGTAGCTGGTGTACTGGTAGTTTGTGTACTAGTAGGTTGTGTACCAGTAGCCTGTGTGCTAGTAGATGGTGTACCAGTAGGCTGTGTACCAGGATCCACAATGATCCATTGTTCTTTGTCTACAAGAAGGTCCTCCATCTTGAGCTTCCATAGCTCAAAGTTTTTACCGTTGAACTTCTCTATCTTGATTCTAGATGATCTCGTCATTCCTCTTTCTTTACTCAAATCTCTACTGCAAAAGCTCCCACTAAACCCAGGTTTATCACAGACCCTAGATAAAGTTGATCTATCAAGACCGAGCCAAACCCTCAACAACAAAGGCGTCCCTCTGAAGCCAAAAATGAGCTCTGATACCACATGTAAGTTTTAAACCTGCGAATTAAAGCAATGCATATAGATTCTTAAGCAAGACAAAAATTAATCAATGGCTCATACACAGAGTACACAGAGATTTTATACTAGAAACCCTCAACCGGGAAAAAACTTTCTTATTTTCATTATATCGAATTTCACCATTCACCATACAATATATACAATGTTTTTAGGTATTTCGTAGATACCAAAACCCTAATCCCTTAATCTGGGATTAATTTACAAATCCTCTAAAAATAGCAAAATCCGCTAAAAATAGCAAAAACCACCCAAAAAAAAAAAATTCGGGGCATTGCCCCAGACTACCGCTCGTTGTCGAACACTGCGCGTAACCAGGGGGGGGCATACCTTCCCCCCCCCCCTGGGACCCCCCTAGGAAAGTGCCTGGCGCACACGACAGAGCTCTGGTAGGGATCGTCAAATGCAGTTGTCGTATCTGACGCGCCCACACACACACATGCAAAGAATATAACACATATACCCAACAACGCTCTGCCTTTGACAGCTTGTCAAAGTCCCAAAAATAGGTCACACATGACCAAGACTCCTCAAAACTTGGTCAAGGGCCAACATGTTGGTACAAAGTGTGAAGAAATGGAAGAATTACTTAATGGGAAAGGAGACAATATTCCATACATATCATCATCCATTACAGTATTTGCATTCACAAACAAAGCTACAATAGTCACGACATTTCAGGTGGATGGGTTTCTTACAGCAGTTCCATCTGGTAATCAAGTATAAGAAATTTATTGATAACAAGGTTGTAGATATGTTGTCAAGGCCATTGATCAATGCATCCACAATACAAAGGTATAATCCTTTAGCTCATGAAAGTTATGTTGAACAATATGCTAAGGATGAATATTTTAAATATGTGTATGAAGTATTAACTCGTGGAAATCAACAGTCAAATTATTATATGCATGACAATTTGTTATATCATCTTGGAAAACTTTGTATACCCAGGGATGAAAGAGTAAATGTAATTAGAGAAGCTCATACATCTCTCATTTCTGGTCATTTTAGGGTTGGTAAGACAATAGCACAGTTGTAGAGGTATTTTTGTTGGCCTCAAATGAATGATTCAATTTCTAAGTATATAAAAGGGTGTGTTGTGTGTGCCACAAGTAAGACTAGCAACAAAAAGTTGGGGTTATATACACCACTTACAATACCTTCTCAACCATGGGAAAGTATCTCCATGGATTTTGTAGGGGTTTGTTGATGTCTAGGGTAGGTCATGATTATATATATGTCATTTTGTATAGATTCAGTAAGATGTGTATTCTAATGCCATGCAAGAAATAGGTCGCAGTTGAATAAACATCACATATGTTCTTTGCAAATGTTTGGGTTCATTTCGAGATGCTACATCTATTATATCAAATCGAGACTCTTGCTTTTTAGGAAAGTTCTGGTCTCATTTATGGGAGCTCATGGAAACTAAGCTAAAGAAGTGCACAACTTTTCATCCACGGAAAAATGGGCAAACAGAGGTGGTAAACAAAACAATGGTACATCTACTCTGAGGATATTGTAGCAAGAAACCTAAGTTATGGGATGAGCAGTTTCCTTATGTAAAACATGCATGTAATCATTCCATGCATTCTTCTACTCAGAAAACTCCTTTTGAAGTATGTTTGGGGTATTTTCCTAAATCACCTATGGAATTTGCTTTTGGAGAAGGAAGTAAAGACGATGAACAAGATGATATAGATAAATATAAAAGGTTCATTCAAAATATCCAGTAGGTACATCAAGCAGTATAGGAACATTTGGAGAAAATCCAAGATAAATACAAGGCAAGGAATGACAAACATCAATTTGATCATCAATTTGAAGTCGGTGATCAAGTATGGTTACATATCAGCAAAGATAGAATGAAAGGTGAAGGTAAAAATCTAAGGCCAATCTCATATGGTCCATTCAAGATCTTGGAAAATATTGGTACTAATTCCTTTTGTTTAGATATACCAACCTACATGCAAATGTATTCAATGGTAAATATTGAGAATTTGAAGCTTTATGATCCTCTTATGAATATGGATGAAGACAAAAGTATTCAAGTTCCAACATTTTATGATTTTCCTCCATATTATTTAGACGAGCTATGGGAAGATGTTATTCTTGACAAAAGAATCAGGACTTCACAGCGAGGTGATGTGGAATATCTTTGAGTTAGTCTTAAAGAGGTAAAACCAAGTAAATAAAAATGGATGGAGATTGGAAGGGTGAGGGAGCTTTACCCTCACTTATTTGTTGATTAATTAAAAATTTTGGTGGTCCAAAAGGCTTCTAATGGGGAGGAATGATCCAGGAGGATCCAGAAATGCTCATAGATGTCTAGGAGGACTACAACACTCACAAAAGTCCAAAATGATTCATAAATTCTCAAACTTAATCCCTCACAAGTTCTCTAAAAAAACCACCATCAATGCATAGAGCTCAGTGATATCTTTCCAATGGCACAAAAATTGCCTCAAACAGAGTTTGTATGAAAAAGTTATGGATGGTCAAAGTTTGGGTCAAACCAGGGAAAAAAGACAAAAGTCAACAAGGTCAAAGGTGACACGTGTCAACACTACAAGGATGACATGTGGAATGACCCTACAATTGTACGGTGATTATGTGGAAACACCCTAAGGTGCCACATGGCACACCGTACGCTAACTGGGCAAGTGATGTGGCAAATAGTACAGGTTAAGTGGACAGATCAAAAATTGACAAGATATAGACCAATGAGAGGCTTCCACATGGCACCCTCCCATTATCCATTAATGGGTAATGTTTTTTTAAATTTTTTTGGATCCCAGATGATTGAACCCGGGTCTCCCGCACCACAACCAACAAACTTACTATTCCACCATCTGCTTGCTTCTTAACTATATATATAGTTGTTATATGGAACATTTTGTGGATGAAAGGGTCAATCCCTCGACCAATTATAATTGGTCATATGATATACAATGAAAACACCACATTATATCACGTAGGGGGTTGTTAACTATACGCCACATTTATTCCAACCACACTAACCATATATTATAACAAAATGTTATATATAGTGTGGTCGATGGGGTTTGATCCCGCGACCCACTATATAATGTACCAACGTCTTAACCAATGGCACCAAAGGTGTGTTTTGTTATACAAGTTGCCTAAAAAATATTTAATGTCAGTCATAGATCGGGGATAGGAGGTTAGTGTCGTGCCTTATTTAATGGAATGTAGACCAAGGAAAGAGGAGATACTCATAATTTTAGAGTACGGTCTTGAAGTTTGTTCTCAAGGGTAACTAGACTTAAAGGTTGCACCGTAATGCATGCCACGAGGTTCTGACATGGAATTTTATGGAATTTATACTCATTTTTCATGATTTTTTGCAAGGAATCCAATGGTGTACTATGTTTCTGATTTTGAGTGATGCAAAAAAAGATCATTGTAAAACACAAGAATTTGAGCATTAATAAAGAGGTCTCCATTGGAAGAAAACCCAGATATGTAGCCTAAATTGGGTGAACTCTATTATCAAACTTGTGTATGTGATTTTAATATTTTTGTTCTATTTATTATTAGTTATTTGCAAGTTATTTATCATGAAAGTGTATTTGGAGAGATAAGTATTTCACATGTAAATTGCAAATAGTCAAAACGATTATTTTTATTTCGAAGATCAAGTAGATGTTATTATGTTTTAAATATTAATAAGCATCTAAGGATTTTTCAGATCATGTTGTGTAAAATCTCCAAGGGGTCAGGGGCACGATAGTCGGGTACCCTAGTGGTCTCGATATCTAGGGAACGTAGAACAGATCGATGGTCAAGAATTAATATGAGGGGAGATCAGACAATTGTTGAGTGACGAGGCTTATGCTATGTGTTTTGATGGGTAGAGAACATATGGATGGCCATGATTGATTAAAGGGACTGCATCATATGGTTGTTGAGTGTTGAATTATGAGCTATGGTATGTGAGCATATCACGTGAAATGAAAGGTGTTTGTGTCACTTTTTGAAAGGGCGTTGCAGCCCAATTTTGAGGAAATTTGGAGTTGACCCCCATAAGTTCAATTTATGTATGTGGACAAATCATTGAGCATATGGGCCTTATAAATAAATATGCCCAAGGCATTTTTAGTGTGGGAATATATGAAGGGGTAATTGAGGGATTTATGAATCATGGAGGTGAAACTGAGGCTATGAGGCCTGATGGTGCCTAAGAATGAAAGGAAGCATAATGTGATTGTCTAAGGGAGGCATGGAGCAGCAAGGTAAAACAAGGAACTTATGGTATCTGTATGATTGAAAATAGTAGGTTGATGCTTGCAGGTATTACAATTGTGGGTTGGTTCCTACAGGTGTTTTTGAGTTGGTGCTCAGTCAAGGATATGAGTGTCTCTAGAAGGCGGGTTCCTGCTAATATTGTAGTTGTAGGTCAGTGCCTATAGGCACTGCTGAGTTGGTGCTCATTTGAAGATATTGATGTCTCCTGCAGGTTGGTGCCTGCAAATATTGTAACAGTAGGTTGTTTTTTTCTCCCATTTGGGTTTCCACGTCAAATCTATGTGTATTGTATATTGTATGTTTGTATGTACACTTATCATACATTATTTATGGATGGTGAAGTTATAAATTGATAATATTGTAATAAAGGTAAAAAAAATATTATATTGATTCACCCCCCCCTCTCAGTATAAGTAAGTGTGCCAACAATTTGTATCAGAGCGAGTTCCTTTAGAAATAGTATAACCACTAGAAGGTGAATCCATGTAGCACAAATGGATAAATAGAAAGGATTTTCCACAAACAAATCTCCATTATTTGATAGATCAGATTATGTTTTCTGGAGCATAAGAATGAAAGCCTATTTGATTTCACGTTGGTTTGACATTTAGAGTGCAATTGAGAATGGTTACACATCCCCAGCAACTCCACATGTAAATACAACTAGAAAGAGGCTTAGTGACAATAACTCTATGGTCAATAATGAAATTTTTTGCAATCTAAAAAAATTAGTATTTGTCAAAGCCATGCATTGTCATACAACAAAAGATATATGGGACAAGTTACATAAAATATATAAAGGGGATCACAAGGTCAAGAAGAAAAAGTTACAAACCCATAGAGGATAATTTGAGACTCTCAAGATGAATGAAGAGGAGAATATTGCAGCATGTTTTCTTCGTGTGGATGATAATGTCAACACTATTAGAGGATTGGGTGAGGAACTATCATTGTGCAAAAATTTCTTAGATCACTTCCCCCAAAATTTAATCCCAATATATCTGCCATTGAAGAATTAAAGGACCTAGAAAAGTTGAAAATGGATGAGTTGCACAGAATCCTCATTGCATATGAAATGATGATAGAAAAGAATAATCTATAAAAGAAATAAAGAAAGGAATCAGCCTTCAAGGCATCAAAGAAGATAAAGACAGAATAACACAAGATGAGTGACAACTTAGATAGTGAATCAGACACATAAAAAACTAACTTTGTCAGAAATCTCAAGAGGGGAATAGGAAAATACAAAGGTAAGCTTCTCTTAAAATGATTTAATTGTGGAGAAGTAGGACACTTTTCTAATAAATTTCCTTATACAAATAATGGAAATATTAATGTAAAATAATATTCTAGATTCAAAAGGTACAAGAAGGGTAAGACTGAAAAGAGAAGGAAGTTCTATAGACAAAAGAATATATACCAATGAGAACGATATCTCTTTAGATGACAGTGACAGTGAAAAAGAACACATTCTCTTCATGGATCTAGAAGCATGGACATATGTCCTAGAAAATAGAGACACAAATTCAACATAAGAACTAGACAATCCTAAAAGTGATGTTGAAGTAGATATTGAAGCAGAACTCATTAGTGTCTTATAAGAAATAGATAGACTCAAAGAAAATAACAGAAAAAAGAAAAAAAAGAAAAAGGAATTGCAAAAAAATAAAGAGAATGAACATGATATTGAAGAAATAGAGAAGACAATGATTATCCTAAAGAATCAAGTAGAAGAGGCAAAGAGAATTGAAGAAGTATTAATATCCCAGCGAAAAGAAGAATATGATGTCTGCAGAAGTTTAGAATCTGAAATAGTTTGTCTAAGAAAGTAGTTGGACATATCACATACCAATAAGAAATTTGAAAACAGATCTATGACCTTGAGTGAAATCCTAAATTGTCAAAGATCACCATTTGGCAAGAATAATATTGGTTATAGTGAAAACAAGGAAGCTACTAATGAAGAAGCCTCAACATCTTCAAAACAGTCAAGTGAAGAAAGTACCAAAAGTTATTCTAATATACTCAAAAAATATATCAAGGTTGAAGACAACATGAAGGGAGAACATTATGTTCCACATAAGACAAATCTTCCTCACAAGAAAAAAATCAAGAATACTCTCCCATCAAGATAGAATCACACAATCAAGTATCAAAATTCTTTCTTTGGATATTGTCATTTTTACAATGTTTTTGGTCATAAAGCAATAGATTGTATAACAAGTGTACGAGGTGGTTACATGAGAGACGGAAATAGAAATACCCATGGATTCTCAAAGATAAATTACAACTCACTTTCCCCTTTGCTAAAATGTAATATCATACATTACAACTGTAATAATTATGTGCATATAGAAAAATTCTGCAGAAGTGATTTTAGAAAAAATAAAAAGTGGGAAGCCCCAACAATTATGGAAATAATTCAAGAACAAAGGGATCAAAAGAAAGAAAAATCATTTTTCATACAAATTGCACTACATGCACAAAATAATAAGAATAAGTCGTACATTGAAAGTGGGTAGTCTAGTCACATGACAAGAGACAGAACAAATTTTATCATCTTGAAGAACAATGAAGGCAGTTTCACCTTTGGAGACAATGGCAGTTCAAAGATAGTTGGAAAAGGAACTCTCAATATTGACAATAGAAAGGCAAAGGTAAAAAAGGGTTCTATGTGTTAAAGACATAAAATACAATCTTCTTAGTGTAAGCTAGATGTGTGACCAAGGACACACTCTTAATTTTGAATCTCAAGAATGCAAGATCAGAAAGGAAAATTCAGGTAACCTAGTTGCAAAAGAAATCAAAACCCAAAACAATGTGTATATTCTTGATGAGATTAATGAAGAAAAACATTTTATGGGGCAGACATATGAAATTTGGTTGTGGCATAAAAGAATGGTACATGTGAACTTTGACAACCTATTTAAAAACAACACCAAACAAGCAGGAAGAGATATGCCAAAGATCACAAGACCCTCAAACACTACTTGTAAGAAATGTCAGCATGGAAAACTATCAAGGATAAGCTTCAAGACAAAGGACTACACAACATCCAAACCATTGGGGCTTGTACATACAGACCTTTGTGGTCCAAAAAGAAAAAAAAAAATTGCAAGGATAAAGCTATTTTATGTTGATCATTGATGATTATACAAAAATGACTTGGGTTTTCTTTCTTAAAAATAAATCTGAGGAATTTGAAAAATTTAAAGCCTAGTTGAGTATGAGACTGATCTGAAAATCAAATGTTTAAGGTCAAATAATGGAGGTGAATTTACAGCCAATGAATTTGAAGAATTTTGTGAAGCTCGTGGGATAAAAAGACAGTATTCAGCTACAATAAATCCCCAACAAAATGGAGTGGTTGAAAGGAAGAACGAACATGTACAAGATATTTCTAGAAAAATGTTGAATGAAGCAGGATTATCAGATAGTTTTTGGAGAGAAGCAGTTTATACTATTGTTTTCATTCTAAACAGAGGGAAAATCAGATTCAATAATGACAAAACACCCTATGAATTATGGAAAGGTCGACCGACATATATCAAACACTTTATAATATTTGGAATCAAGTGTTGCATCAAATGAGATGATGAGGATCTAGGAAAGTTTGAATCAAGAGCAGATGAACGATTTTTTCTTGGTTATTTGTCAAGAAGGAAATCCTATAGATATTACAAGGTAAAACACTAGAAGATTGTTGAAAGCATAAATGTAAATATAGATGAAGAAATACCACATAAGATCCAACTTGAAGCATGAGAAATATATTACAGCAAAGAAGAAGAACAAGAAAAATAAAAAGAAGAAGAAGAAGAAACATAATGCCAAGATACAAAAAACACCATCAAGGTTTGTGCAGAAAAATCATCTAAAAAAATTAATTTTTTGTGATAAAAATGCTAAGACTCAAACCAAGAGAAAACTGAAAAGAATTTTTAAACATGTAAATCTCTTTTTATTGTCCAAAATAGAGCCTAAATGTTTTGTAGAAGCCAGTAATGATCAACATTGGGTGAATGTTATGAAAGAAGAGTTAAACCAGATTGAGAAAAATCAGACATGGGAACTTGTCCCAAGACCCAATGATAAAAATTTGATTGGTACAAAGTGGGTATTCATAAATAAGTTAAATGAAGATGGCAAAGTAGTAAGAAAGAAAGCAAGACTAGTCTGAAAATGGTATGCTGAAGTAGAAGTCATTGACTTTGAAGAAACCTTTGCTTCTATTGCAAGATTAGAATCCATTGGAATGTTTTTGGAATTTGAAAGCTTTAAGAATTTCAAATTATATCAAATGGATGTCAAGTCATCATTCTGAATGGATATTTAGAGGAAGTGTAGATTGAATAGCATGAAGGTTGCGTATTATTAGAAAATGAAAGATATGTTTGTATATTGAAGAAAGAACTTTATGGATTAAAGAAATCCCCCAAAGCATGGTATTCAAGACTTGATAAGCACTTACAACAACAAGGTTTCAAAAGAGGAATAGCAAATAGAAATATCTACATAAAAATGAGTCATGAAGATATGTTAATTATTGTGGTATATGTGGATGATATCATTTTTGGAAGTAATGTTGATCAAATGAGCCAAAATTTTGCTGAAGAAATTCCAAAAGAATTTGAGATGTCCATGCCTGGAGAACTGTCATTCTTTATAGTACTACAGATTACTCAAACCAACAAAGGCATATTCATTTCTAAGACCAAATATATTAAATAAACTTTCAAGAAGCTTGAGATGGAAGACTATAAACCTGTTAGCACACCCATGGTCACTGGTTGTAAGATGAGTAAATAAGATGAATCAAAGGAAGTAAATCAAACATTGTACAGATCAATGATAGGAAGACTTTTGTATGTGACAAATTCAATACCAGATATCGTGCAGATGGTAGGACTGGTGGGAAGATTTCAAGATACACCTAAGGAAACACATGTACAGGTGGTGAAAATAATATTCAGATATTTGAAAGGGACATTGGATTTTGGTTTATGGTATCCCAAAATTAAATACTTCACTCTGACATATTACATAGATGTATATTAGGTAGGTAGTATGGATGATAGAAAGTGCACTAGTGGTGGAGCATTCTTTCTGGGAAACATCCCAGTGTCTCGGTTTAGAAAAAAGAAATCCTTAATCTATTTATCCACGGTAGAAGAAAAATGCATTGCAACAACATGTTGCACACAACTACTCTGGATGAAGATAACATCACAGGACATTAAGGTACAGTATGAGAATACCATATCAATTCTATGTGAAAATACCATTGCAATAAACATTTCAAATAATCCAGTCATGCATTCAAAGACAAAACACATTCCAATAAAATATCACTTCTTAAAAGAGAAAGTCACAAAACAAACTGTCAAGCTGGAATATATTGGCACAAAGGAACAAGTTGTTGATATATTTACAAAGCCTCTTCTTAGAGAATCATTTGAGTATCTCAGACAAAAATTAGGGGTGGTTCTTATGCCATCTAACCACTAAGTCACTACAAGAGGAGCACAAGCTCAGGGGGAGCTGCAGAAAAAGAGACAATTTTTGGTTACATAGAAGAAACTGAAGAGTACAATGAAAGGGGGAGAAAATATATTTTTCATTGATGTTAAAGGGGGAGAGTAAAGAGACGGGGGGGACTTGCAAAAATCATTCAAATTCGATGAGAAAAAATTTATGAGATCTATGGTTGCATGGACTAGATGAAATTCAGAGTGTGTTGCCATCAATGGAAAAGGGAGAGTTTGTTGGAAAACGGTTGTCACTAATGTCAAAGGTAGACAGTTTGTGACAATCATGAATTCCATTGGTGTCAAATATAGGGGGATTCTATGAATATATCTAAGTTTTGTTGACCTTTTGAAAGATCCATGTTTACTTACCTTGAACGACAGTTCCATAACAATGAGGCGACTGTGTGTGAAATAGAAGTTTTAAAGAAAAATGGTGATTAGAAGATGGAAGAGATGACCCTACAAATAGAGGATGAGATCGAGGACACAACAAAACTAGAAACAAGAATATGAGGGTGCAGAGTAATCCTAGGCACATTTCCATTGAGTTTTTTCAAGGGTTCTTCAAGGATTCCCAATGGCCAGGATAACCAAACCGAGACAAAATCTAAATCCCACATTCATAAGGAAGTTTGATTTTGAAGAGTTTATATTGAAAAAGCATTATTACATAATTTGAATAAGAATTAGTGAGCCATGGAACCCTACACAAGGATTTACCTTTTAGTTGTGGAGCCTGCTATATCTAATATCGGAAGAGTGAAGAGTGAAGCATCAGTACAATGTTGAAGTACCAATAAACTAGGTGGCCACGTTGGTGCCATAAAGGAAGCCATGTCAGTGCCATGTGTCAGGCCAAGTGTGTTGTATTGCATTTGCAGGTATATCATATCAAAGATCAGTGGTTCGGTGGTCTCGATGCCCTGGTGATCTGATATTACCATATTGGATACCAGAATAACAAAGTATATGTATAGTGCCAAAGTATTAGGGGCTCGATACTTGGTGGTTCAATGCCCTGGTAGGCCATCTCATAAATCACATCAGCATTCATGTTTGAACCACATGGAAGGTGTGTCATCCACCACACTAGCGCCATAACTGCAACCAAGATATTATGATGTGCCACATAGAGGCCACATCATCTGCTACATAGGCATAATGGTCCAGCTAAAATATCACCATATCTGGTATCGACAGGATGAAGGAACAGTGTAGTGTTGAAGGCTCGGGGGGGAGAGGGGCCAATATCCCATCGGTTGATAACCCGGTAGTGGGGTCCACAATATTAGCATATCCGATATCAGGAGAAAGAATATGTTTTGTGTTAAAAACTTATGGGGGATTGTTACCCAGGGGGACGATGGTCGGTGAGAGAGATTAGATGTCATATTAGTGCCATGATAGATGCCATGATAGAGACACGATGGATGCCAAAAATAGTTCCATGTTTCAGGAGAATCACTAGTGCCAAGTCAGCAGAGTGATCGAACAAGGAAGGAGGACATGATGACATTAGCATTCACATGATGATGCCATGTCATAGATCACATGTGTAAGGATCCCACTTGGAGACCATGTCAGCAGCCATGTCACACCAGTGTATCGAATATCAAAATTCTATTGAATTTGTTTTGTGTTAAAACTCTGGGGGAGCGAGGGGCCAATATCCTAGTACCCTGGTGGTATAGATATCCAGGGAACACGGAACATATCAACAGTCTATAATGTTAGTGATCCGAAATCGGATTCAGAAGCCTATCAGGGCTTGAAAAATGCTCAAAAATGAAAGTGCTCAGAATCTGATGAAACTAATACCATTGCGTCCGGCTCATCTTCCCGATTCCGGTGGTATAATTTTTATGTCAAACGGAGTCCGTATGGAGAAGATATCGCGTTCTGACCGAAAAGTCAAACAGGTAAAAAGTCAAAGTTCAACTGATCAAAAGTCAACGTTGATGACATCAGCATGCTGACTGTGCAGGAGATGACGTGGCAGTTTTGGATTGGATGACATCTGGGTGAATCAGTTTGTGACACGTGGCATATTATGGTCAAATGACGTAGTGCCACGTGGCCCAGTCATGGGCTGCCACGTGGCACCCCTTTATTGGTTGTTGGTGTTTGGTTTGTTTGGTAAAATTTTTATGGAGGCCATGGGGTTCGACCCCTGGACCTCCCCACCATATAAAGCTTTAACAATGGTCCTTTACCAATGTGCCACATTATTTTTTATGTTATAAAAACCATAATATTAATTATATTGTATGGTTTTATGTGCATAAAGGAGGAGAGGGGCCAGCGCTTAGCCGTTTGGGCTAAACGCTTGGCCATATGGAGTCCATATAACCTTGCCAAAGGAGTGAGCGCCCAAGACTAAGGGGCTAAGCCCGAATTTAACCAATTTATGGTTATAAAGTGGGTTTTTCCAACCACTTTTGGGTTAAATTAATGTTTAAGCCATTTTTTATGTAATTAATCCATTTTTAAGGGGTTTTGGGCATTTTTAGAGCCTAAATTCGTGGAGGAAGTTGGAGATGGAAAACTAACTCCCCCACTGTTTAACCAAGGCCATGTTGAGGCCATTTACACAGATTTTGGAGAGCATTCAGAGCAGAGATGCTGATGCAAGGCCAAGATAAAGCCAGTTTGAGGCAGAGGAGCTGTTGAGGTAGAGATGTTGTCGGACGATTTCTGAGAGTTCGGTATATCCGTTTCAGGTGCCGTAAGTTGTGAAAGATTCTAGAGATCATGGTGAACAAGACCAGATCATTCTAGGAGCCAATCGGCAATTTTAAAGATGTACTAATAAACTTTCAAAAAGAAATCAAGAAGCCTCCCTCACAGAGAAAAGGCTCGGAGACGTAGGCAAAGTTGCCGAACTCCGTTATCAAACTTGTGCATTATGGTTTTGTTGTTTTCATTCCATTTCAGATTTGCAATTATGTTGATGGCTGTATAATTCATTTGCTTTTTTTCTCTCTTTCATTAAGTTTCCCAATGGTCATTTAATGCATGCAAATAAAAACTCAACCATAGTCATTTCGAAAAATCCTGACGGATCAGTTAGGGTCCTAACCCTCACGTAGGTAGAACAATATATTCAGATGTAATAAAGGTCAATATTAATAAGGCCTTGCAATAAAGTAGAATAATTCGAATGTAAGAAGACATAATAGAAGCTTCTTCTTCTAGAAGGATCTTCCTCTAGATGGTTCTTTTGATATACATATTTAGTATAAATAGGATTCGAGGGTATGAGAACCCTAGCTTGGATATTATTGTAATAGAGCTCTTCTCGACTGGAGGTTGCCCCCTCGAAGAGGAAAGTGAACATTGCTCTCAGTAATCGAAGTTCTCCTTCTGGTGCTATTATGTTATCATCTCAGTGTTATTCTGGTGTTATTATGGTTATATTGTTGTTCATATACCATTTCTAGCATTTTATTTTTGTTCTGCATACTTTTTAGATCTGGTATATTACAAGTGGTATCAGAGAACTTTCCTCGGTGGAAATTGTGGGTTAAATTTTTTTCAAGGTTGTTAACGAGTAAATCGGTAGATGCGGACATGAACTAATCCCCCTAGATCCACCTAGATCTAGAACAAAACAAGACGGAACAATATGCTTTCCCTAGATTACGATCATTGAATTTAATTACCAAAGGAGGAATAGATAATGTACCTTATAAATCACTTCCTTATATCTTTGTTGATCCTTCTTTGCTCCACTGCTCCTATGATATCAGATATGTAATAACACAAATCAACCAACGTGAAAGTAGAAATAGTGAAATTCAATGACAACTTAAACATGTGATCAAGGAGTCATGTAATAAAATATCAATCATTTTATGGGAAAGAGACATGCCACCATATTATATTAATGAAAGGTATAATATACAACCGAATTTCCTTGATGTCACAAGTTCCCTTTCAGTGGCCCTTCGTTCTGACACACACATACATTTGCTCCAGTATTTTCATGAAGATTCCTCTCAAAAACTTGATAGATGAATGGAGACCTCAAGCATTGTTTGAAATAGGATTCTTCACACAAACTTCAATATATTCTCTTTTCAGTCTCCATGCTTATTTATGCTTGTACCTCTAACCTTTTCCATGAGAAGCCTATAATTATATAGGAGAAGCTAAAGTGGTTAAGGAGATGGGGATGATCCCACCAAATTAGAGAAGTCAGTAGGATCGTAACCACACAGACGCCACTTCATACTTCCAAAATATTCCACTTCTTGAAGCTGCTAGAACTTCTTTCCTCTTTTAGTTTTAAAGTGCCACCGTGACCTGACTATATATCAGCCTGTGGAAATCCCACGGACTAGCTATAGTACAGCATGTGGAAATTATGGATTTCCACATTTTGTAAAGGGAGTTGCCTACGGCAACCTTCCAAAAATACATCTTGCAAGGGTGGAAAGAGGTTGCTTTTCTCAGGAAAAAGATTATATTGGGAACCTCAACACATGTTTATGTAATCACCATCAGGGTGACCAAAATAATGTGTAACAAAATGCCCCCCAAAGTATGAGGTTGGAACTCGAGATAGCTGAAGTACTTTGTAAAATAAGAGTGTATGTGTCGAGAACTAGGTGCACACCAATCAGGAACCTGCAAACAATCAAGCAATTGTTCAATAGTACATTATGTCTGAAGTAGGCATTCCCATGTCCATACCATAAATAACTGAAACCATAAATGTAGGTCATGGCCACCAATTATACAACGTGGATCCATGTCATCAAGACTTTGCATAGCCACTAGGAATACATTGTGGATCCATACATGAAAAACTCAAGTATGAACATAGCCACGAGACATACAAAGTGGATCTATGTGTCAAAAAAAATCACAGATACTCCTTCGCAACCTAGACCAAAAATGATGAAGTCTAGGGTCTTCAATCCATCGTCCATTAGTACGATTCTAGTCACATGATAACAAATGTTGAAGTTGAACGTGAATAGAAACCACTTGATTACCAATGATTAATGAAAATTGTTAACAAGTGCGAGGGAAATCACCATTGATTTCAATGACCCCCAAGGTACCCCATTACAATCCAACAAGTGTGAATGAATGAGTTGTAGTCGAACACTTGACAGAATCTCTCGATCGGGGATCAATGATGTAGATCCACTGTCGAAAGCGAAGAACCTGCCATTGAGGCATCCAGGATCTAAGACAATAAATAATTTCTAAGCCTTTTTCCTAGATAATGAGCTGACATCGACAGGAAAAGGCTCATTGCAGGAGGGCCTTGATGTATCCCCCATCAATGACACGAAATAAGTAATAAATTTAGGGTAGAGAAAAATACATGTGTGACTTGAGACTGACATAGGGAAGGCCGACATGGTAAGAATGGACAGTTACAGATGGCTGACTCGAAAGAAGGTTTCGATTGAACTTATCTTCAACATATGAATGACATGACAATGATCTTGGCAGTATTGACTCAAAGACGACCCAAGATATGAACTTAGAGAAGGTCAGACAAGAGACAAACGGATTACCCAACCCAAATTCAAATGATGAAGAGGGGTGTCATGTTCAAGAGCGACGCTTACTGCCATTAATACAAATACAGAGACACATTCCTTTCCCAAATTTTCCCCCACCATTTCTGGCGAGTACCTCTTTATTTTTACGCAAGCTTGAGGAGGATAACATATGCTTGTCAATTTAAGCTCATCTATCGGACGAGTCCCTTGGAGTACATTTAACGAACCCTAAGAAGGAGTGGTTTGGTCCCGTATGGGCCTGTTGATGTTTTTTTAACGAGTCCAAAGATAGAAAAATCGAAGGTTTTTCATGATTATAGAGTCTGGAAAAACACTTAAAAGAGAACTCTCTCAGTTCCTTTTTCGTAGAATAGTTCGACAGGACCGAAAAAGTGATAAACTATCACCCACCAAACGTTTTCTTCAAATACTTTTACGAGCGTGAAAAGAACAAGGTCACTCGACAATATTTTTGTTTTTAAGGAGCATGAAAAGAGCTTAAAGAATTCTCCATAGGCTTCGTTATTTTCGTGTTACCATGACGAGTACAAAAAGACGACAAAAGTATACTCGGTTAAGTTATCATTGGTTTTCAATCCCGAGAACGAACAAAGACTATGCTCAAGGTTTTTCTAAAAAACCTTAAAAAGTAGTTGTACATGCGACAAAATAGAATAAATCATAAAATCTGTCCATAATTCATTGTCCAAAGTCCTAAATTTCTTCCTACAATGAACAAAACACTTACAAGACCTTTAGAGTTAATGGGTTTCTGACCAAAATGTATTTATATAAAACAAAATATTAGAAAAAATGATAAAAAAGTAATAAATAAAAGAAAAGAGTCTTTTTCACCATTTTATTTTCACTTCGTCAAAAACTTACCAAAAACCCTTGTTTTTACCTCAAATTCAGCGACGGATTGCGAAGGCTACAGGGGATCATTCCACAAACGGATTGCGTAAAATAGGTAAGCATCTCATCTTCTATCTTTTCAATGAGTTAATTTTTGTTTTTGATGGTAAAAAATCAAGATATTTTGATGATTTGGGGCTGTTAGTCGTGTGTTGGGGCCATCGCGAATGGCCTATAACGGGCCTTGCAGAAACCAACGATTTTTGTAGGTGTGTTAAGGCGCACTCGTGAAAATTTTGCACTGTATTTGAAGTTTGGTCGCGGTGGCCAGAAAACTAAAAAGAAAAGTGAATGTTGACTCAATAAAAATCCCCAAAAAAGTTGAAAAGGTGTGCTAAAGATCTTCTATGTTTCCCATGCAGGTATTTGCTTGCAAAGATGTTGGAATGGAGGGAGTGCGAGCACGAAGAAGATGATATCATGTCTTTAAATGATATGAGGACCGTGAATGCACTCTGGCAATGTGGTCTATTAAAATTATTCAAAGTTCAGGGCATGAGAGCCCAACGGAGATTACTAGAATATCTGGTTGATATGTGGGATTCAGAACAACAAGTGTTCCATGTGGGTGTTCATGTCCTCTCTTTGGATATTGATAATATTTATTTCCTAATAGGGTTGTCATGTCGTGGGGCATGCGTGACTTTGACGGGTGGTCGAGGTGGTGGATTTCCCATGAGTGAGTACATTCGTGAGAATTGTGAACCTGATGTTGAAAGACGTAAAGGAAAAGTAGCAATCCAAGGTGTGAGAGATTTGACCCTTAGGACCATCTTATTTACTGTTGAACGGATAGCAGGGAGTTCTTCACCACACATGGCACTCCAAAATTACTTCCAATATTCCATTGAATTCTTGGAGCCTTGAGTATTCAATTGGTGTGATGGTCTATTACACAGCATGAAAAATCAACTCACAAAAAGCAAGAATGGGGACCTTAAACAATTTGGTTATGGGTCTATTTTAGCATATTTCATCCTTGAAAGAGTTCCACACCTACGCCTGGAGGTGGAATGGGGGATACCAGCCCCGAGAGACCCACGAATGAAAATATGGTGTAATATGATGATGCAGCATGTGGTGGACCAGATTGTGAAGTATGATTATGCATTCTTCAATTGGTTGGGACCGCAAATCCTGATGATTGATGATTATGCTTATGTCAATCTAGAATTTCGGAGTGATCCAGATTTGGTTCTCCCCGAGGGATCTCAGTGGGGATATCTAGGTAAGAAAGGCATTTGTGTTTTTACAATGTTTTTATGAGTTTTAAAATATTTAATGTTCTTGTGTTTCCAATTGAAAGACTAATCAAAAAATTTCGATCATGCAGATGTAGGGCCACATCGACCCCCGATATCTTCTCCTATTCAGAGGTGAGGAGAGGCACGCATAGTGGCATGATGGGATGCTGAGGATTATGATGCGATAGAGTAGAACCTGGAAGGATTGATGGCAGGAATCCCTGATATGTCCATCGAACAGATCCTGAGGCGTTATCAATGCCATACTGTAGGCGTATCTGGCTCACTTAGTCGGTTACTATGTAGGGTAGCGAGAGAAGTAGTATGCTATCGCAAGAGGCATCCATGAGGCCATTTTGTAGGGGCCATGGACTCTATATTTTGATATTTTGATCTTTGGATGAAAACTCTTTTTGTAAACATTATATATATATATATATATATACATACATGAGGCTTTTACCAGTTTACTCTGCTTTTTGTATAATATGTGAAATGTGATTGGAATTACAAATGTCTAGAATGTCTGTCTAATACCTAATTAGCTAGAGCATCAGTTAATGTATTTAGACATCTAGGAATGTGTTGATATTCAATATAATCAAAATGACATTCCAAGAGGCGGATTTTTAAATATACCCGTAGTAGAGTAGGGCTTTGGATAGTATAGACATTGTTTAACTGTAGAACTACTAGCTGCGAATCAAGTCGTATACTGAAGCGACGAATCCCAAGAAAAATAGCACTAGTCAATAATTCGATGATCGTGCTATAATCTGCGATATTATTGGTCTCTTGACCGAGGCAAACACCTTATAGAAAAGGAAGTTCATTTGAGGGTGCGTAAATTGCCCAAGCAGCAAAAGCTAAATTCCGGGCTAAATTCCAGGTACTACGGCTAGCACTGTCGGAAAAGTCGATGTAAGGTAGTGAAAACACCGACATTTGGAGACCAAACACAATGCAGGGTAAGTATTCAGGGGTAAAATTCAAATAGCAGAAACACGCTAAAGTAACACACAAAAGTATGATATAGTAAAAATACAAGTGCTTATGCAGAGACAGGCTAAGCGTAGTATTTCTTCAAGTAAAGCCCATTTATGGGTTCACTCAAAGGAGTGCCATCGTAATATACTAACTCATATGCTCCCTTCTCTAACACTCTTTTAACAATATAAGGGCCTCGCCACATAGCCTCAAATTTTCTAGCTCCTAGCAAATCACGATCTTGTTCATAGAGGAGAACTAGATCTCCTTCAAAAAAATGTGTGTGGCTTGACATGTTTGTCATATTGGGATTTTACGCATTTATTATGGGTTTCAATAACTAGGGTGGCATCGTGATGGGTTTCGTCCAATTGCATAAGATACAACAGACATTCCTCCTTAGCAGAGGTGTTTGGGAGAATTTGGACGACTAGTTTTAACGATGGAATTTCACATTCAATTGGTAGAACAACTTCTAAACCATACACTAATTGGAAGGGTGTAAACCCCATATCTAACTTCACAGATGTCCGATAGGCCCACAATGTTGAGAACAACATTGTGTGACAACTTGTTTTCTGAATTCCGATAATCCGTCGAAGCATGGCAATAAGTACTTTGTTTATTGCTTTGACTTGGTCATTGGCCTATGGATAGTAGGGGGTTGAGTTTTCATGTCGAAGACCCAACTTTTCCATAAGCTCAGACATCATAAAGTTTCAGAAGTGGATACCGTGATCGGTGATGATAGCCTGTGGGATTCCAAATCATGTAATAATTTGATTGAAGATGAATATGGTTGCAATTTTTCCCATGTTGTTGAATGTAGGCATCGCCTCGGCCCACTTTGTAAAATAATCTACGGCTACAATAATGTACCCATGCCCCCCGACTGAGTGAGGGTGACATGTCATGAAATCGATGCCCCATTTAGCGAAGGGTCCAACGGAAACTACAGGATGTAAGGGAGCGGGGTGAGATCGTATTTTTTTGTTGTATGTTTGGCAAGCGTGGCATTTTTGGACAGTGATAATACAATCTTTGAATAAAGAAGGCCAAAAATATCCAACTCGTAAGATCTTTTGGGCAGTAGCATACCCAGACATGTGACCACCACATGCTCCAGAATGGCAGTCATTCAAAGCTTTTTCAGCCTCATCATATGTGAGACATCGTCGAAAAATGGAGACAACTCCACGAAGATAAAGAGTATCACCGAGGATGATATAGTAACGGGCTTGGTAATGTATGCGACGATGGTCGGTACTAGAAAAATCGGGCTGGAAAGTTTGAGTCTGGAGATATATAATGATATCTCCATACCAAAGGTCATCAGAATTGATCAGAAAAAGGTATTCATCGAGTAATGAATCCTCTTCTACATTTTTCGTCTCAGGACAGGGAAGATCGCATATCAATTCGGCAAACACCAAGGATTTCTTAGACTTAGCACGTTCAAACTCTAATTCAAACTCCTGGAGTATCACAATCCATTTGGAGTATTTCCCCCCTAGCAACTGGCATGTAAGAATGTGTTGCATAGGGTTGCAATCAGAAATCACGGTGGTCTTGCGTAAAAGGATATAGTGTCGGAAACGTTGGACAGCTTGAACAACTTCCAAGGCCAGTTTTTCAACATGTAAATACTTGGCTTCGGTAGTCATGAGACTCTAACTCAAATAATATATGACATGTTGGTCGTGAGAATCGTCCTCTTGGACCAAAACCATGGCGATGGTCGAATCCAAAGAAGCGATATAAAGGGAATAATCTCGACTATAATCGGGCGGGAAAAGTATTGGGGTGCGGGTTAAAGTCAATTTCAAAGTGTCAAAGGATTTGTTGGCAGTGGTGTCCCATATGAATTCATAGCCTTTCTTTAGAAGTCGAGTAAACCCGAGCGTTAACTCAGTGTAGTTCAGGATAAAGCGACGTAGAAAGTTTACCTTCCCTTGCAAACTTTGTTGCTGGCAAAGTGAAGAAGGGGGAGGGAGATTTAGAATGGCCTCAACCTTCAAAGGATCTACCTGGATCCCTTGTCATGACACAATAAAGCCTAAGAGTCGGCTAGACTCCACACAAAAAACACATTTGTGTGGGTTTACGTATACGATAGAACCGACAGCGAAGGAAACTGGCTCGGAGGTGTGCCAGATGATCAGCGTGGCGCATGGAATGGGTCGGTAGGTCATCTAGATATGGTTGGACAATGTGATTTATATCATGAAAGTCATAAGACATGGCATGTTGAAAATTCATGCCATCATTCTTTAAACCGAAGGGTAATTTTCGGTAGGTGAAAGTGCCCCAAGGACAAATAAAAGTAGTTTTGTGTTGATCTGTGGGTAATATGTTGATCTAATTATATCCAGAGAAACCATCCATCAAAGAGAATATTTCACTCCCAACACAATTGTCAACAATATGGTCGACTAAGGGGGTGGGAAAGTTGTCTTTAGGACAAGCTTTATTAATGTCCCTGTAATCAACGTAGACGCAGATTGTACCTTATTTCTTGTTAACCGGAACGAGATTGGATACCCAATCAATTAAAGCCACAGGATAAATAAAACCATCTTTAAGAAGTTTTTCGAATTCAAGCTTGATAGCAGCTACTTTGTGAGGGTGGACCGGGCGAAGTCTTTGCCAGACGGGTTTAGCGCCCGGGTATGTCTTAATTTTGTGTACAACAATATCGGGGTCAATGTCGGGCATCTCTTCGTAGCTCCACGTGAAGATGTCATGAAATTCTTGGAAAAGTGACTTATATGTGACAACTTCATCAGTGGAACACGAAGCTCCGATATGGACATTTTCAACAACTCCAGGTTTGATAGAGATGTTGAGGGGGAGGGTGGGTGAAATGTTTCTTAAGTTTCCTTCATACAACACATCGTGTGGGGAGTCGGGAACCGAAGCAATAACAACAATGGTCTACGGGGTCGAGATCCGTTGGTAACTCTCGAGTGTGTGTTGTTCAAGGAAGAGAATGGAACGATGATGCCCATCATCCCAAAGGGTATCTTCCATCGACATAACCGACATAATAATCTCATCTGTGGGGAAAATGAAATGGAACGGGTCAAGAGATGAATCACTAAGAGGGGGAGTAGAAGGGTCAGTCGATTGAATGTTTTGGTAAGAGGATTCAACCAGACTCAAGGGCATTTGGTCGTCGTAGCGAAGATAATCACTGGGTGCGGGTACTACCCACGGGTCAAAAGACATGGGAGTTTCATGGATGAAGGTGGATATCATGTTGATCGAGGCAACCAAAGGAGGTGGAATGTCGGGTGGTGGGATGGGGAAAGTACCCATCAAAGTGGAATATTTTAGAAGACCCACACCGACATTCTCGTATCTAGGGGGTGTCTTTGCAATGAAAGGTACGTTGTTGGTATGTGTATTAGAGTTAAAGAAGGCCAATTGGTCCACCATAATTACTTTTCCCTCATGTGGAAAATGTATGACATGGAAAAGAGTGGACACAACTGCATGCATGGAATCAATCTAGTTGTGACCGAGTAAAAGGTTGTAATCGAGAGGTGCGTCAAAGACCTCAACTTCTACACTGACTGATTTCCCTTCTAATGTGATGGGAAACAAGGGGAGGACACCGTAAGGTTTAAATCCAGAGCCATTAAAGGATTTGAGCGTGTTGTGTGATTCAGTTAAGGGAGGAGATCTAATGGCTTTTCAACAAGTGACGGACATGACACACGTCAAGGCACCCTTGTCGATAATTGTTCTACAAATTTTCTTGTCGGAGACAACAACTTGTATTTGAAATGCGAGTTGAGGGGGAATCCTTGGAATGTGATCTTACAAGTCAAAAATTATTAAATTCGTATCTGTAGGATCAATTCCACCAATAGATTTCAACAGTTCCTTTCGTTGTGTAGGACAACTTTGAAGAACTTCAAGGGCTGACATTGCAGATGGTGCCTGAGCCAGATCCTCTACAATATTGTAGTTCTGGGCAGCACACGCATGAGGAATGAAAGAAGACTTTCAAACAACACCCTTTGGGGGAGGGAGAAGAACTGTATCTAGGCTCAGTCGTTTGATATGAAGAGGACTGTTGGTAGGTGGATCCAAGGGAGATGGTTGGACCAACGAAGCTAGTATTTCGTCAACTTTCTCCTTGGAGGAAGAATAATCTTTGGCTCGAGTGGTAAGTGTGATGTCATTCTTGTTTGAATCACCATTACACATTAGGACATAGGACATAGTGGAGGGGGAAGGTTGGTCATGAATGACCAATTGGGCCTTCTGTTGAGAAGGGAAGGGTTGCGACAGCACGGCCGGTGTAGGTGGTTTTGGGGTTCCTTGAAGGAACTTAGTAACTTCAGCTCATCTTGGACAATCCTTACTGTAGTGATCATCACCACAGATAAGACAAGGGTATCGGGGTTTGAACTTATCCTTATCATCAATAGGTTGTGTTTTGGTCTTTTTAGATTGCGGATTATTTTTATCCTCCTTATTCTTACCCTTCCCTTTTTTGGATTTATTCTTTTCGACAGGGGTAGATTGAACAGAGTTCACCTCAGAAGTCTTGTCGGCGGGAAGAGTAGGAGACAGAGCATGTTGAACATTAGAAGCAACAGACTAGGGGTTGGTGGTAGAGGCTTGTGCAGAGTGGGGTTGGGCATGGCAAGTGTCAATCACACCATCAATTGCATGAGAAGCAGCAGGAGTAGTTGAAGTAGCAATAGTAGAAGGATGAGGTGCATCAAAGAGTAAATCATAAAGAGTATTTTTTTGTGAGTAAACGAGGTCGAGGTATTGAGCACGACTGATCGCTTGTTCTTCTATGACAACTCCACCCATGGCGATGTCACGAGTGATGTCATTCATGAATGATTTTTTGAACCACTCTGCCAATAACTGATCGAGAAGATCGAGTTTGATTAGGCGTCGTCATCGTCACCACTCATGAATGTGATCAAAGATATGAGTGGCCTTGGTTTATTTGAAAGAACTCAAAATTTTGGTTCCCGTTTCGTAACGGATTGCTAATTGGCAGTGGGTGAGGAAAGCCATGTCCAAGGTGTTAAATTCAGTGAAGAAGCCTCATGGTAATTCTATATACCACTTCGCAGCTGAACCCGTGAGAGTTCACTGAAAAAGACGTAATTGAATAGAGTCATCCATCAAAGAGTTGGATGAACACCAAAGGTGGAAATTCATGACATGATTGTTTGGGTCCTCTCCCAATTTACCATCAAACTTAGGAATGTCAGATGGTAGTTTGGCCAGTATAACGGGCCATTGGGAAGAGTGGCTGATAGGATCATTTAAAATTCTAGACAGATCAGGGAGGTCCAGGGTGGATAAGAAGGGTAAATGTCTATTCATGTGGGGGTACTGGTGACTTTGGGGAGGAATTCACATAGGTATACCATTAGGACCGTAAGCAGTTTTCATATAATGCGAAGATCCGGGTAGATTCGGTTGTTGGTGCGGAGGCATGTAACCTATAGCGTTTTATTGGTTAGGGTTTTTCCCTTGAGCAGGGACATTGGGTCGAGCGTTCGAGCCCCAAATGGGATTGGACGGACCTGGATATTGTTGGCCTATACTAGGGGGTATGAAAGAGCTAGCTTGAGGCTATTTCCCCCCAGTCGGTTGAGGATTATTTTGGGTAAGATAGTTCCAATACTGGGCCAAGGATGCAGGTATGTTATTTCCATAGGGTGGGGTAGGTGGGGATTTCCCTCCAATCGGGGGTTGCGTCCCAATTAGGATTTGACCTCCAAAAGGGGATTGTGTTTGGCCTCCAGGGTGAAATTGTCCACCAACAGGAATCTGGTAATTAGGTCTGAAAGACTAGGTGGTGACACTAGGATTGGTTCCTCCGATAAGGGATGGAAGAGACCCTCTGGAAGGGGGCTGGGGAAGTGTTATAATAAAACCAAGAACAATATTGTTCCCAGAAGGAGTGGAAACTCCAGGAGTTCTAGATGGGACTTGGGTAGGAATGGGAATAGAACCATTCAACGCATGATATCCGAGGGGAAGTGTTGGGGTGAGTCTAGATGAAAGCAGTGTGCCAATGGGGGCTTGGCTAGCCACTGTATTCCTAGTAGTAATAGTCATAGTATTTGGGACCATTGTAGAATGGGGTGTCTAAAGGGGGATGGTCGAGTTGGGATCCGCCAACGGGGTGTCGGAACCATCGAATAGATAGGCAGTCGTAATGAGAGTACGTTCTATATCAGATGTTTCGGGCAGCTCGTACTCGACAAAGATATTGGCACTTATGCCAGGGCCGAAAAGATCATGTCTCGGAATGTGAGGAGACAAAAAAGGATCCTGACCTTCAGGGCCTATGAACGGTCTGGTTGGTACTCCAAAAGTTTCAACAATAATATCTCCAGAAGAATTTACTAGAAGAATATGTCTCTCAGAACTGTGAGGAATTCGAGAAGTCTCTAGAGAATCATAACCTTCCACTCATGGAGTGGCGGTGCCTTGGACCTCACTCTGTTGAAGAGATTCCTCCAATGGGTTGGTAGGCAAGGGTTGAGAACCTCCCAGATCTTCTGGGGGTAGTCCTTGCATTCTATGTGAGCGGCATGGAGGATCAATGTTGGCGGAGCTAAATATTTTACACAAGAAACTTAATGGCCAACTTATGGAAACAAACAACACATGCTAGTAAAATCTAGGAATCAAAACCAAGCAAACAAGACCTTCATATTCAGAAGTCACTAGTTGGTGATGAAATCCAATGCCATGACGTCGAGACAATAAGGGGCTGGGCTAGGGTGGAAAAGTTACGTTGACGACCTGCTTAATGGACTTACACCATGGTGCAAGCTCCCACACATAATCGTGGGTATACCCTCCAAGGATCCCAAGTGAGTCTGGCCAACGTCGATTCTAGGTACTGTGAAGACTTACCCCTCCATAGTCACCTTGTGTAAGACCCTAAGAAGATAGGCTACTAAAATTACAACAAACAACAATGATGTATGGGGAAATAGTCGACAGTCTGATCCACACACAAGGGCAGGGTATCTAGCCCAAAATCAACTTGAGAGGATTCCACTCATCATTGTGGGTATACCTTTAAGAAACCCCCGTAATATGTGCAATCTCTACACTGATATCAACAAAGCAGGGTGAGTAACTCTGTCAATCTCAATGCGACCTCATGTTTGCCCCTTGTGTGAGAAGGGCTTCCCATGACAAAATGTTGCAAATGGAATTTGACACTCCCTATCACAAGATACTATTGTGTGTTTTTGTGCTTTGGAGAATGTGTCTCACTGCCTATTCCAAAGCTCTAGCCTAGCTAATGTTGGTGTAAAAGAGCCCTAGAAAATGTTACTAGTTGAATTTTAAAGTTTCTCAATATTATTAAAGGTTGTTGTTACTCAAGAGGGAGACGGGAATGAAACCAATGTTGTGTAAGACTTTGACCCAACAATGTGTAAATAGAAATGAATGATGCAAACTTTTGTTCAATGAATTCTATCTACAACAGGGAAAAATATTTTTTCTAGAAAATGCAAACAACGATGTACAGTACCCTTTTTAAATGTAGTACCAAACAATCATTAACAATGTAATTGCACTATTCGTTCTCTTTCAATATTTCAAACACCAATATTTTCTAAATAAATGATTGCTTACAAGACTTAAAAGACTTAAAAAAAAAAAATTAGAAACCGATAACAGGGATGGAATTAAGAAAAGGTAAGAAACCAATGAAAATAAAACACTCAACAAGCACCCAAATCAATCTTTCAATGAAGATAAAAACACAAAATTACAAGAAAAGGTTTCTCCAAATGTGAACAAGAAATGTTATTATGATCATTAAGCAATCAAGAAGATGCAATAAACTTATAAAGCAAGCACTCGGACGCGAGTCCAGAGATTATATCCTTGTCGATAAAAACAAAGATCAGAAAATATCAAAAGAGAGGTGTTTGATCTTCGAAATCAATTAAGATCAAATAGGGACAATCATAATCACTCAAGAACTGGTATCAAAATCCCTTTCCATCTGACTGAGATAGAAACTAGGTAATAGTAGAGGCCAAGACCCAATCCAAAAAAAAATTCAAACGCCGCCACGGGTAGGCAGTATAACGCAGTGAGGAAATGAGTGATTTTCGCAGGCCAATAGTCATGCGGGTCGCGAAAATCCCTCACTGAAACAAACCAATAGGGTGCGGAAATGGAATGTTTCCACAGGCTACCAATAAGGTGCAATGTAGACGCGTTTCATAAAATAGAAAATTTTGGAAAAAGACAAAGGGTCTCAGGAAAATTTTAAATCCAGTGAGTCTAATTGGATCTCCCACAGACTCAGAGACTAAAACAGAATGTAAAATATAGGCTATAAGAAAATGACCAATGAAAAACCACAATCAAGTTGCTTTATCCCTAGTTGAGTCGACAATTTTGTTAACGGGTAAATCGATAGATCCGTACATGAACTAATCCCCCTAGATCCACCCGGATCTAGAACAAAACAAGACGGAACAATACGCTTTCCCTAGATTATGATCATTGAATTTAATTACCAAAGGAGGAATAGATAACATACCTTATGAATCGCTTCCTTATATCTTTGTTGATCCTGCTTTCCTCCACTGCTCCCGTGAGATCAGATCTGTAATAACACAAATCAACCAACGTGAAAGTAGCAATAGTGAAATTCAATGACAACCTAAACGTGTGATCAAGGAGTCATGTAATAAAATATCAATCATTTTATGGGAAAGAGACATGACATCGTATTATATTAATGAAATGTAGAAGATACAACCGAATTGCCTTGATGTCACAAGTTCCCTTTCAGTGGCCCTTTGTTCTAACACACACATACATTTGCTTCGGTATTTGCATGAAGATTCCTCTCAAAAACTTGATAGATGAATGGAGACCTCAAGCATCGTTTGAAATAGGATTCTTCACACAAACTTCAATCTATTCTCTCTTCAGTCTCTATGCTTCTTTATGCTTGTACCTCTAACCTTTTCCATGAGAATCCTATCATTATATAGGAGAAGCTAAAGTGGTTAAGGAGATGAGGATGATCCCACCAAATCAGAGAATTCAGTAGGATCATAACCACATGGATGCCACTTCATACTTCCAGAAGATTCCACTTCTAGAAGCTGCTAGAACTTCTTTCCTCTTTTAGTTTTAAAGTGTCGCTGGGACCTGACTATATATCAACCTGCGGAAATCCTACGGACTGGCTATAGTACAACATGCAGAAATTATGGATTTCCGCACTGTGTAAATGGAGCTTCCCACGGCAGCCTTCCAAAAATACATCTTGCAAGGGTGGAAAGAGGTTGCTTTTCTCAGGCAAAAGATTATATTGGGAACCTGAACACATGTTTATGTAATCATCATCAGGGTGACCAAAATAATGTGTAACAAGGGTAGAGACGTATTCCGGCATATTTAAGCCACAAAGATCTATCATTACGCTCATAAACCCATGGTTGAGGAATTCATACACGCAGGAAATACAAGTGGTACTTAAGCGCACATTTGTTAGCCACCCTTGTAACCCTTGTTAGTACCCCTTCGAGTGGTAGCGCATCAGAAAACACCTGTGTATGGATCAACCTAGATTTTTTGAAGCCCTCTTTAGATAAACCGATAGGTCACCTGACTGCTATATTTCCACCGAGAACAACACTCGAGAAGATACTCTCTAGTACCTGGGTAGTCGGGTAGTACTGCTAAAGGCACGGTCTAGCCTCCTTAGTTGGTGCCCTAAGATATTCGGTTGAGTACTACTATTGGACCTCGCATGTATATTAGAGATCTATAGCACAGGGAAAACCCTTATCTGTAGAACCCTTGAATACCTAACCCTTGGGGATGAAAAAAAAAAATTAAAACAGACAAGATCTATTTCCGTGCAACTCTGTTCGAGTTGCCAAATCACTACACATTTCTTCTTGGTTAAGCATTTGGTCATTTCATCACTGCAATATTCGTCAGTTCCATTGGATTTATCTCTTCTCCCTTATCACATTCATACATATCATTTTTCAACAAATTTTTTGACCCCACCCGCCCCATTTCAGTTCCCTCGTCACCATGGCCAATACCCATAGCCAAGACTTGGAAGCTCTCTTCAATACCTTGCAATCTAATTTGACACAGACCCAACAAGAAGTGAAAAATCGCAGTGCCAATGTTGCCACCCTCAATACAAACATGCAATCCTCCATCGTCGCCTCCATCGAGAAACTCAAACAATAAATGACTACCCAGATTGAATCTGTCGTTTCGATGATCTGCACCAAGTTGCATATCCTTGCAAATAACCCTTTATCTGACCCACCTCCACATACCGAAGCTGAAACTTTCTCTCATTCCCATAACTTTCAGCACCATCACTTTTAGCGTGACCCGCACCTTCTGCGAGTGGATGTGACCAAATTTTATGGCTCATATCCCACTGGTTGGGTAACCCAAATGGAACATTATTTCTCTTTATACAGAATTGCAGATGACTTGGCCAAACTCCGGTATGGTTTTCTTCATCTAGATCAAGAACATTGGCAATGGTGTCAATGGAGAAAAACTTCCCGTCAAGGGTATATTTCTTGGACACACTTTGTGGCGGAGCTTTATGAATGCTTTGACACTCACACCAACCATTTAGGCCATTTGACAAAGTTGAAAAAATATGGAACAGTGGAAGACTTTATAGTTTCTTTTGAGCGCTTGGCTTTTCGGACTGAGGGCATGCCTGATGCCTTTTTCCAAGAATGTTTTATCAGTGGCCTCAAGGATGAGATTCGTGCCCATGTCCTCATGGCTCAGCCTTAGAGTTGGGTGGAGGCTACTAAAATAGCTAAATAATCACAACAAGTTGTATCTTCTCAAAACCGGAAACCCTCCCTTATTCCTCGCACTAAACTAGTAAATCCCACTACCCCCTCTGCTCCACTAAAGATCCAAAAATTTACCAGGGATGAAATGGTTGAACGCCAACTCAAAGGCCTTTGTTATAATTGTGATGACAAATATTTTTCGAGCCACAAGTGTAAGGAACAAAATATTTTTATGGCCATCTTGGAGGATATTTCGAAAGAGGATGTTGAAACTCCCCTTTTGTCTGAGTCACTTGAAACCACTGACATAACCCCTCCCTCGGACCCTCCCGAAGTAGAACCGGTCATTTCCCTAAATGATCTCATTGGCTTCTCTTCTCCCCAAACCCTCAATCTAATTGGTTACATCAAGCATAGGAAATTCATCATTCTTGTTGATAGTGGAAGCACCCATAATTTTATCCATCGCCGCATTGCCCAAGAAACTCATTGCTATATCCATGCAGTCAATAATTTCCAAATCATGATTGTCAATGGGGGCTCCATGAAATTTGGAGGGCATTGTGAAAATGTGTGTCTCCAAATTGGTGAATACCACCCGAAATCTCATGTGTTTGCTATCAACATGGGTGGTTGTGACTTTAACCATGCAATTCGACCAAGAGGTACAAAAATATAAGTTCCAAGGCATCATTTCCAGTTCACCTGATATCATTAGTTCCCATCGCATGGAAAAGCTGCTCAAAAAGTTCATTCTAGCGTTATTTCCCAACTCCATGCCATACAAGAAACTGAGACACCCTCGGTGCCACAAGACCTCTAATCCATCCTCTCTAAACATCAAGTGGTCTTTTCCACTCCCCAGGGACTCCCTCCTTCCCATGGTGTTCATGATCATTCCATTCCCCTTGTACTAGGAAGCCTTCCTCCCAATATTCATCCCTATCGTCACCCCTTTTCCCAAAAAAATGAAATTGAGAAAATGGTTCAGGAACTCCTTAACATGGGCATTATCTGCGCTAGTACAAGCCCCTACTCTTATCTTGTGGTCATGGTCCTAAAAAAATAAGGTTATTTGTGAATGTGTCCTGACTTTCGTGCCCTCAACAAACTCACCATTAAAGACAAATTTCCCATTCATGTCATTGATGACCTCTTGTATGAATTGAGTGGCGCCCAGTTCTTTACTAAACTTGATCTTCGTTCTGGCTACCACCAAATACGTATGAAAGAGGCAGACATCCCTAAGACTGCCTTTAGAACTCATGAGGGCCACTATGAGTTTTTGGTCATGCTCTTTGGCTTGTGTAATTCCCCCTCCACCTTCCAAAGCCTCATGAATCATGTCTTTCATCCTTTTCTCCGTCATTTTGTCTTATTTTTCTTTGATGATATTCTCATCTATAGAAAAACCTAGACAAACCATATTGCTCATGTGGATCGAGTTCTCCATCTACTCTCTCAGCATCAACTTTTCCCGAAACAATCTAAATGTGTTTTTGGCACCTCAGAAGTCAAGTACTTGGGTCATATGGTTGGCAAGGACGGCATCAAGGTGGATCTGAAAAATATTGAAGCTATGCAAGACTGGCCTCACCTGAAGACTGTCAAAATCTTGCATGAATTTCTGGGCTTAACAGGTTATTATCACAAGTTTGTTAAGAATTATGGAAATATTGTAGCACCTCTCATTGCACTACTAAAAAAGAACTCTTTCACTTGGACTCCAGCAGCTTCTCAATCTTTTCAAACCTTGAATATGTCCATGTGCACAACTCCAGTCCTGGTCCTTCATGATTTCATAAAGACCTTTGTCCTGGAATGTGATGCTCTAGGGAAAGGAATTGGCATTGTCCTTATGCAAGAGGATCGGCCTTTGGCCTTTACCAGCAAGCAATTGTCTGAACGAAATCTAGGAAAATCAATCTATAAAAAGGAAATGTTGGTTATTCTACATGTCGTTGATCTGTGGCACCCTTATCTATTGGAGCAACGCTTCCAAATTAAGATAGACCATCAAAGCCTCAAGTATTTTTTGGAACAATGCATTTCCTCCCTAGAGAAACAAAAATGGGTGACTGAGATATTTGGATATGATTATGAGATAATTTACAAGAAAGGAAAAGACAATGTGGTTGTGGATGCACTTTCCCAAAAATATGAAGATGAAGGATCCCTTTTTTCTCTCTCCTTCATTGTACCATATTAGCTCCAAGACGTTTTCCAAGAATGGCTACACAATCCCAAAAGTTCACATATGATACAAAAATTGCAGTCCAATTCTCCAGTTTCTCTAGGGTACTCTTGGCTCCATGATGAGCTTTGATACAAAGGTCATTTGTATTTAAGTAAACACTCAAAACTTAAATCCACGGTACTTTCGAAGCTTCATGCTACACCCACAGCTGGGCACTCCGGGTTTACCAAAACCTATGATAGGGTCAAACGTTCTTTTTTATGGGATGGTATGAAACAAGACATTCGTAATTTTGTCATTGAATGCGATGTGTATCAACGCAACAAGGGAGAAACAGTCAAATCTCATGGCACACTACAACCTCTTCCGATTCCACCTACTATTTGGAGGGATATCTCTATGGATTTTATTACAGGCTTACCCAAATCGAGAAATAAATCAGTCATCATCGTGGTTGTTGATCGCCTTTCTAAGTATGCTCATTTATGTGCTCTTCTACACCCATTTACATCATCCACTGTGGCTCAACATTTCATGGATCAGGTCTTCAAGCTTCATGGCATGCCACATTCTATTGTTTCTGATTGTGACCCAACTTTCACCAGCAATTTTTGGCAAGAACTGTTCAAGCTACAAGGCACCCAATTGCATCTCAGCACAGTTTATCATCCCCGGACTGATGGTCAAACGAAAGTTGTCAACAAGTGTTTGGAAACATATTTGAGGTGTTTTGCATCGGAAAATCAAAATCAGTGGGCTCAATGGTTACCCCTAGCTGAATGGTGGTACAACACTTAATACCATACAACTACCCGCGTGACTCCTTTTGAAGTGGTATATGGACAAAATCCACCTTTAGTTCTCTCATTCTTACCAAGTGTCTCGAAGGTCCAGGCAGTTGAACAAACACTTACAACTCGAGAGGTTATTCTTCATACCCTCAAAGAGAATTTGGTCATGGCACATAATCGTATGAAGCAACAAGCATATCAAGGTTGCTCTGAACATCAATTTGCAAAAGGGGATTAGGTGTTTCATCGACTGCAACCTTACAAGCAAAATTCCCTCAAGGTCGAGCATTGTCAGAGGTTGGTGCCCAAATTTTATAGTCCTTATACCATTCTCAAGTGTGCGGGAAAGGTGGCCTATCAGTTAGCTTTTCCCAATCATTCTAAGATACATCATGTTTTTCATGTTTCCTGCTTAAAGAAGGTGATTAGAATTAAGTGCCAAATTCAAACCAACCTTCCCGAGTTGGACGAAGAAGGATCTATTTGGCTACATCCGCAAGCAATTTTGGACCAACGTGACCATCGCCTGCGTCAACGAACCATCAAGGAATTGTTAGTCCAGTGGAAATATACAACCACAACAGATGCCACTTGGGAACCAATTACCATTCTGCAGAAATTTCCACATCTCAAGCCTTGAGGACAAGGTTTTTTTTAAGGGGGGGACATGTTAGTAGAACAATAAAGGTCCTAACACTCACGTAGGTAGAACAATATATTCGGATGTAATAAAGGTCAATATTAATAAGGCCTTGCAATAAAGTAGAATAAGTTGAATGTAATAAGACCTAATAGAAGCTTCTGCTTCTAGAAGGATCTTCCTCTGGATGGTTCTTTTGATAGACATATTTAGTATAAATAGGATTCAAGGGTATGAGAACCCTAGCTTGGATATTATTGTAATAGAGCTCTGCTCGACTGGACGTTTCCCCCTCAAAGAGGCAAGTGAGCATTGCTCTCAGTAATCGAAGTGCTCTTGTTGGTGCTATTCTATTATCATCTCAGTATTATTGTGGTGTTATTCTGGTTATATTTTTGTCCATCTGCCATTTCTATCATTTTATTTATGTTCTACATACTTTTTAGATCTGGTATATTACAGATAATTAATCTAAGGGAATTTCATACGCTGATAAGAGACAAGGATTATGCTATGTGTTTTGATTGGTAGAGAATGAATCGACAGCCATGATCAATTCAAGGGATTGCATCGGAAAATTTTTGAGTGTTGAATCATCCATTATGGTCTGTGAGCAGATCGCATGAAATGAAAGGTGTTTGTGGTGGTTTTTGAAGGGGAGTTACAGCCTAATTTTGAGGAAATATGGAACCGACCCGCCAAATCAGTGAGTGTATGGAGCCTATAAATAAATATGCTTGAGTTATTTTTAGTGTGTGAATAGATGAAGGGGTAACTGAGGGAGTTGTGAATCATGGAGGTGAAATTGAGGCTTCGAGGTCTGAGGATGCCTAAGAATGAAAGGAAGCATAATGTAATTGTCTAAGGGAGGAAAGGAGTAAGGTAAAACAAGGAATTTTTGGTGTCCATCTGATCGAAAAGAGTAGGTTGGTGCTTCCAAGTATTGTAGTTGTAGGTTGGTTCCTACATATGTTGCTAAGTTGGTGCTCATACAAGGAGATTGGTGTCTCCATAAGTGGGGTGCTTGCTAATATTGTAGTTGTATTTTGGTGCCTATAGACATCGCTGAGTTGGTGCTCAACTGAGGAGAATGGTGTCTAGTGAAGGTTGGTGCCTACAAATATCGTAACAATAGGTTGGTGCCTACAATATTTTATAAAGAAAATCTTTGTGGTTTTCTCCCATTTGGGTAATTTCCACATTAAAATTTTGTGTACTATATATTGGATGTTTGTGTGTACACTTCTCATTAACAGTTTATGGATGTTGAAGTTATAAATTGATAATATTATAAGAAAATTAAAAGAAGTCTTATATTGATACCCCCCCTTTCAATATAAGTAAGTGTGCCAACATTATAGTGTGAATATTTGTTTTTTTTTAAATACCTAGTCCATTCTCAAGTATTTTTTGCAGGTGAATATTTATTTCAAGAATAAACCATGATCTCTTCTCTGAAATTCTATGTTCTTTCATGTTATTTAAAATAGATGAGTAGCACCTATTTAAAAACATTGGGGGATATATCCTCATGATGTTTTCTTAAATACCATAAGACAGTAATTCAGCTCAACATTTTTGGCGATCATATTGGGGAACTAAACAAAAGGTTGGTTTCACAAACTCAAAATTTTAATGACTCTACCAGAACCTAACCAACCCCAAATACAAGTTGGGATTAGAGATCAAAGAAGTATCTTACACCAGTTATATGAACTAATAATCACAACAGTGAGGAGTCATGAAGAAATAGAAAGAACTTGGTAAGTTCTTGCTCAAGAAGAAGAAATCACAATAGCTTTGAGACAAGGAAGATAGTTGTAAACTTTAGAAAATTAGGAATCATACAAATTTCCTTTAACAAGAGGCAAAAGTAGGAAACTTGAGATTCACCAAGAAGCCCAAAGTTCAAAATATGAAGCTAGTGGTATAATAATCATGGGTGATCTAGAAGAACCAAAAAATGAAATCCCTAATCAAGAAATAGAAAGAAACGAACGATAAAGAAACCCTATAAGGAGAGTGAGGCCTATCTTTCTTAATTTGCGAGAAGAACAATATCCATTACCAACTCTACCTCAAGGATTTTTTCCTATTTTTTTTAGGTGATGGGGTTATGGATTTTTTGACATGGGAAAAATCAACCTTTGTCAATATCAGGTGTTACCCTTAATAATAATTCCCAATCATAATTCTCACCAGTTGGAGTAGGGGACCCATCCAGATTCTGGTCCGACAACCATTTCTAGTTAGGTTTTATCGGTTGTGCCCTAATCCACCGATGAAAGTTTCCTAAGATAAAGAATGAAATGCAATTAATCTAGGATGCATGCATCTGGATGAGACTAAAGTAACCAGAAAGTGAACATAGAACTATTCATTCTCTTGTCCATGGCCAAAGAAATAGTTCACAAAGAGAAAAGACAAGAATATGAATAAATAAATGAAAATGCAAAATAGTTTATCATTTAAAAAATTAAAAAAAAAATCCCCGAATAACAGAAATAAGAATGTAGCCATCATAGATAAGGTTAGTCTACAATATGAAATACATCCTTACACAACTCGAGTGTTGATTAAAATGAAAAGGAATAGTCCACAACATGTCCAACATGAGAATCGAAGCTCTTCAGAAAATAGCTTGGCCAAATCCGTTTCTCCTCATTAACAGTACATGAAAACTCAAAGGAAGTCTCGTCAATTTTAGTTAACACGATATACTTCCTTGAAATAGTTATTGAGTCTAAATAATGCTTGAAGAGGCAAAAATCCATTTCTTTGGATACAATTCTAGTATCTATTGAAGTTCAATATAACTCTTGGCCTTCTTCCTTCCTCCATGACCTTTAATTTACCAACATTTGTCTTTACCCTCTTTCCAATCATGAGGGAACAAACATAGTGGTTACATTTAGAATTTGTCTCTTAGCGTTGGTGGGCCATCATAGTTTTGTCTATAGTTCACCTATTCCACCATAATGATTGGCTTGAACATTGGGAGATTTGATTATCAAAGGGTTTAGACTCCTTCTTCGGTCATTTGGGTTTGATTCCCTTTGTTTCTCCCCACTACTGCCACAATTGTTATTGTTTTCATTTATCTATTGCTCTTGGTTATAGATCACATTGCATGGATGTTGGGTATGAACTCCCCTAGGCATTGGTACCTGGAGCCATTAAACAAAACTATTAAAACCAAGCATTCAAACCCATATAATTGAAATATTAATTAATTGAAATTTCATATAAGCTTCCCTGAATTCGATCTCTGGTTCCTCTGCTCACGATTGAGGTGTTGTGTTCTTCGGGTTTGTTGATAAGGTGTCATACCTTAATCCTGAAAAAATCAAAAAATTGGTGAGAAAATTATGAAATCATATAATTATGGAGTCGTAGATCTTGTAAATACCTTTCCAACAATATAAGGAACACATGAAATGGGTGTCTGGGTCAAAAGTTATGGAAAAACTACAAACACTAGTTTGGTAGGGTCGTGTCCTTGTTTCAGAGCACTTTGAACAAAATCCTCCTTTGTAAATAGGAACACTTTGAATGAACTAGAGCACTTTGAATGAACTAGAGAACTTTGAATGAAATTTCAAAGGAGTTTGTGGCAACTCATCCTTGGATTTTAGAGGATTTTGAAGGAACCAAAAGAGTTTGATCAAAATCATCCTTTGCTTTCAGAGGAGTTTGAAGGAACCCAGAAGAGTTTGAACAGACCTAAAGGAGTTTGAATGAAATCCTCCTTTTATTTCAGATGATTTTGAAGGAACCAAAAGGAGTTTGAATGAACTCAAAAGAGTTTGAACAAACTCCTCCTTTTATTTTGAAGGAGTTTGAAGGAACCCAGAGGAGTTTGAATGAACTCCACCTTTGCTTTCAGAGGAGTTTGAAGGAACCTGGAGAAGATTGACTGAAATCCTCCTTTCATTTTGGAGGAGTTTGAAGGAACCCGAAGAAGTTCGAACAAACTCCTCCTTTGATTTTTAATGAGTTTGAGTGAACTCCTCCTTTTCTTTCAAAGGAGTTTGAAGGAACCGAAAGGAGTTTGAAGGAACTCCTCCTTTGCTTTTGGATCATTTTGAATGAACTTTCGAAAGATTTTGTGGGAACTCCTCTAGTATGAATTGGATCTCATCAAAGGAACTCCTCTATTTTGTTCCAAAGAAGTTTCCAACAACTCCTCCTTCATAGGAAGTCAAAATCAAAAAAAATTTATAAGTGTCCTTTTATCGGCAAGAAACAACAAGAGCTTGAGTTTGAAATCCCATAACTTTCTCATATGATGTTCGATTAAGGTGCCATTTTTTGCAACGTGGAGAGCATATGGAGATTCTTCTAGTGAAATAAATGAACATGTTATTCAAGAATTATATCGGTGTAATGGATGATGAGGTTGGTTTGGGTGAGAACTCTCTAGCAATTGTTTTGGTACTTCTAGGTCTCAGATTTAAATTCCATCAATTCTGTTGGAATCGTAATCGTGTATTCCATATATTCATCCTATTTCAAGGATGAAAAGTACAATTTGTAGAACACCAAAAATTATGCCCAAAGGTGTTTTTTAATGAAATTTTGGGTCTCGTTCTTGTTGTTGTTTCTCCCAAATTTAGTTATGTGAATTCCTATGTCATCTTTGTTGTGTAGGATTTTAGTTCATCCATTAATGTTGAGGTAATGTGTCAGTAGCATAGAAATATAAATCCATGAAAACATTCAACTGATGTTTGGGGAACTTAACATGGTTTCAAAAGTGGAAGGACCAATTTTCTTCTAAAATGCGTACTGCAAGACCTACAAATGTTGTGGTTAACCCATATGATGTTAGACGGTACTTTCACAATCAAGGTTTAGTCATAAAATCAAGAAACTCAAAGTAAACAAGTTAGTATGGTATGTGCAATGAAAGTTGTGGGAAACACAAACAAATTTGATTACGAATGTGACATGAAGTATACCAGGTGACATAGGCGATCAGACACCATTTATCCAGGTAGGCATAGAAATATTAATCATTAGAAATTGTAGGAGCTTCACTAACAGGGCCAGTGAGACGCAGCTGAGTTGGAGGATAATAGAAGAGTTTATCAAATGAAGGTGAATCTCATTAAAAGGGTTGAATTTGGTGAAATAAATAAGATCTCATCAATATGATTAGTGTTGATGAGATATCAACAATTTATTCTTGGCATATTGAAGATGGAAGAGTGAAACTCGTCGACAAGCAATGCATCAGCGAGGGAGAGATGAGCCTTGCCGATACACAGTGTATGAGGGAGAAAGGAAGTAGTGTTACCGATATGTAATGTATCTACATAGATGAAATGGAAATTTCTGATAGTGTGTATTGGCAGGTTAGAGTGATCTAAGAATTCTTGGAAAATAGAAAAGTATGGAGAGTGGGAAGAAAGACGTGGGATTTTCCATTTGTGCGAGAAAGTTTGAGAGTATGTCCAGTAGAAAAGTTTAGAAAGGAGGGGGAATTTCCTCTCTTAGGGAAAATATAAGAGAAGAGATTAGGGAGGGTGTTGTGCAGGTACAACGGGATCCTAAAAGGAATATGGATCAGTTCCTTAGTATTTGTGATATTCATTTGATTGAACATGATGAAGTAATGGTTAGAATATTTTTGCAAACTTTGATATCCCCATCCTATGAATGGCATCTTTATCTCCCAACTCAATCAAGTGGTTCATTCAATGATATAGAAGATATTTTCATAACTAGATATGCAAAACCTATTGCATACCATACTCTTCTTACTCAATTCACCCAAATCCATCTCCAAAAGGGTGAAAATATCATAGATTTTAACTTACAATTTTTCAAGACATTAAATCAAATCCTAGATGGGAAACGCCCAAATGATCATGTTATATTTAGATGTTATAAAAATGACATGTTTTCAAATGTGAATTATGCAATAATAGGTTCTCAAATAAATACATTGCATGAAGCAATCCAAAAGGAAACATAAATGAAAGAATATATGTTAGAAACAGATGTTGATCATGAGGTTATTCTTGGAAAAGTGCAAAGAAAAATGATGAGTGTGTCGATATCACCTCAAGGACCATCCACTTCTAGAAGTTCGAAAAATTTGGCAATTGGCGGAGGAATTATCCAAGGTTTCCCTCTAATGTGAGAAATGATCCTGGAGTTTCTCAAAAAACAAGACAAAAGATAGAAATTGATCAAATTGAGCATAACAATTAGACAAATGTAGAATGATATTACTCGACTCAAGAGAAGTGAGAAACTCATTATGCCGCATCAAAACATGAGTGATCCATTACCTGATCAAAGAGGAAGAAATGATACAGAGAGAAAAAATGAAGATCGTATACCGAGGGCACCCAAAGTTCCAAATCCAAATGTTGTTGTGCTAGAATAAATTGTAGAAGATGAAAATTTTGAAACCTTTGATCAAGAAACAGTCACTAATAGAGATGAAGTTTTGGAACCAGTCTAAATGGAAGAATATTCATGATATTTTTTATATTTTTGATGAATAAGAGGATCCTGAGTATTCACAAGACAATGTTGTTTAGACTAAAACTCAAGCAAATAAATTCAATACAAGGGAACAACCAGAAAAAGAAAAATCAAAAGTTAACATTTCAGAGCCAACAAAACAACAACCTTTTGTTAACGAGGAGAAGTATCCATTGAAAATGAATTACAATATAATTTATGAGTTATCTAAGCTTCGAATTACCTAACCATTCATGATGGTAGTCAAGATGCCTCAACAAAGGGAGAATCTTTTGAATATATTAGATGATATGAATTCAAGAATAGAGGCAGTTGTGATGAACACAAGACAATAAAAAAATATCACACCGGTAAGGCCAAGAGGAAAAGTTCCACCATTTTATATGTCTTTATAGATTCATGTTTGACACTACATAATTGTTTGGTGGATAGTGGAGCCACTAACAATGTCATGTCATTATCAGTAATGGAGGCTCTTGGAATGGAATGTACAAAATATTATGAAACTGGTGAAAGTATATATGTCATTGATTCTATAAAAGTTCTAGCTTATGAAGAAAATAAAGATTTATGTGAATGGATGAGTGTAGCACCTCACAATAAAACAATATTTACCATCATAGTATTTGATCTGCCTCCATCATATGGTGTTTTCATGGGAAGATATTGGTGTTCATTGATTAGAGGATATATAGTGAATGATGGAAGTTGCATGATGCTTCCAAATAAAAATAGAACAATGATCACATCTCCTTGAAAACATAGGAATCCAATATCATTTAATAAAAAGGAAATTGAAATGATTCAAAACTATTTAGATTTTGGAATCATAAATTATGTTGTTTTCAACACAGAGAAATTAAATTCACCTAAGCAAAATGAAGAAAGTTTTTTTCAAAGTTTCTAGAAAATTTCATTTGATGTTGCTTGCTCTAAGTCTGAAACTTGAGTTGGTATTGTTTTCAAAAGTCCCCAATCTTGAATTTAACCACATGCAATTAGATTAGAATTCCCTTGTACCAATAATGAAGTAGAATATGAAGCATTGATTCAAGGACTAACCCTGTCCCTTCAAGTGCAAGTGAAATATCTAGTGTTGACTAGTGATTCAAAACTAGTTATCAATCATGTCAAGAAAATATATAGAATAAAAAAGGAAAGATTGAAACATTATGCAAGGAGAGTGTGGGAAATCATATATTATTTTAATTCTTTTAATATTTATTTTCTTCCTCGAGAAAATGATCAAAAACATGATTCATTGGCAGTAATTGCATATCTTTTCAATATAGATGATTCTCAAAGTCAAAATGATTTTCAAGTCAAAAAAAAAATTAGCCTTCAATACCCAATAACCAAGAGTATTGGAAATTTTTTGAAAATGAGGAGCATGTTGCAAGTTTCCTTACAAACCATGACTCGACATTATCTGATGATTCAGAATAGAGCCAAAATTTCCAGAAGGAAATTCATAATAAGAGTGTTTTAGTGATTCCAAAGAACTATGTCAATATAGAATCTTTTTTTACAAGAGATGATCAAGCCAAAACCTTGGACCCAAAATAGGAACCTTCTATTAGAAAGGTTCAAGAAACACAAAAAAACAATATCAGTACACATAATTCTCCAAAATTCATAAATCTTGGTACTAGTTGCACCACTGAAGAAATAAAGCAATACATTCTTTTGTTCAAAAAGTTTCAGGACATTTTTGCTTGGATTTATGATGATTTAAATGAATATGACAAGTTTATATTTCATCATATTATACCACTCAAAGAGAGATCAAAAAATTTAAACAAAATTTGAGAATGATAAATCCCAAATTGAATCCCTTAGTAAAGATGGAGTTGGAAAAATTGAAAAAGGATGGCATAATTTTTCCATCAGACACTCGGAATGGATCTGAAATCTTGTGGTAGTTAAAAAAATGAATGGAGAAATTCGTATTTGTATTTATTTCATAGATCCCAACCGATCAAGTATCAAATACAACTACCCACTCCTGGACATGGAGATGTTATTGCAAAAAGTCATTGGTTCTACATTGATGTCTATGCTTGATAGATTTTATGGATATAATAAAGTTCTTATGGTTATGGAATATAGATCAAAAACTACATTCATTACACCATGGGGAATATATGCTTATGTTTGAATGCCATTTGGACCAAAGAATTCAGGTGTAATTTTTCAAAGAGAAATGGACCATGATTTTGAATATCTAATTGGAAAATTTATGGCCGGTTACCAAGATGATTTGACAGTTCATTCAAAACTCATGGAAAGACATTTCAATCATCTCAGACAAGTCTTTGAAAGATGTAGAATATATGGAATATCTTTGAATCCAAAAAATGATTGTTTTTTGTGATTAAAGGAATATACATCGATCCAAAAAGAGTTAAATCAATAAATCACCTAAATCCTCCTACATCACGAAAAAAAAGTACATTTTTTCTTTGAAAAGATCAATTTTGTTTGAATATTTATTCCAAATTATGCTACGATTGTTAATCCAATAAATAAATTATTGAAGAAGGATCATAAATTTGAATGGACATCAGACATTCAAAAGGCTTTCATAGAAATCAAACATGCAATCATTACTTCCCTTATTCTTATCAATCCTGACTTTGAAAAATATTTTATATTATATTCATTTTCTTGAGAGGAAACTATTGCCTCCATCCTCACCCAGAAAAATGAGAAAGAAAAATAACTTCCCATTTCTTTCATGAGTAAAACCTTACACGATTATGAATTAAACTACTCTATGATTGAAAAGATATATATTTCGTTGGTCAAGGAAATAGCCTATTTCATGATCTATATTTTTCCATTCCACGTCATTGTTTATGTGCCACACTCACTAGTAAAGATGTTTCTCAATCAACAACTTAGAGAGGGTAGATGGGAAAATTGGTTAGCAAATCTTCAAGAGTATGATTTAGATTATTAAACTCTAAAAGTTGTTAAGGGGTAGGGACTATGTAAATTCATGACTGGAATTGAATTTGTAAATATCTCTCCTCCCAATACAATTGATGTTTCCATATAGAGTACACGTTTAGCAACATCTTAATGGTATAAGGACATAATATTTTATCTGAGATCTAGCCAATTTCCTCTTGGAATGTATTATAAACAAAGGAGAACTTTGAAGATGAAAAGTAATCAATATGTATTAGTTTCGGGAGCTATTTTCCAAAGAAAATTTGATGGAATTCTATTAATATGTTTAGATCATCCAAAGTCCAAGGAAATACTTCAAGAATTTCACAATGGAGTTTGTGCTGGACATTTTTTTCCAACTGTAACTGCTCATAGAATCATTCTAACTAGTTATAATTGGTCGTATATGTTCAAATATGCTTATGAAATTATACAAAAATGCCTCCCGTGCTAAAAACTTTCAGGGAAGATGAAGAGAGAAGAAACTCCATTACAGTCTATAATAGTGGAGGAACCATTTGTCCAATGGGGCTTGGTCGTGATTGGTCCAATAAAACTAAAATATAGTAAAGGAAATGTTTACATTATCATTTCAATTGACTATTTTACCAAATGGAAAGAATTTGTTGCTTTAAGGAATGTTGATTTAGAACAATTGATCATTTTCCTTAAAGAAAATATTTTTTTCCAGATTTGGTGTCCCAAAAATATTCATAGTAGAAAATGGTTCAATATTCATCGGGTCAAAGTTTACATATTGTTTTGGAGAATATGGCATCATCATGTGGAAATTGTCCAACTATTTCCCACAAGGAAATAGTTTGGGTTAGCCAACAAACAAACATTAATTCAAATTCTCAAAAAGACAATTGCATTCCACCATAAAAATTGGCATAAAATGTTGATAGATGCACTATGGGAAAGTTGCCTTACTCCAAAATATATTGGGCATTCTACATATACCTTGGTATATGGAAAAGAAGAAATAAATTATGATTACACTTCGGATTGAATTCCTTAGTCCTTTCCATAAATAATGAAGATACAGAATAGAAGTCACTGTTGTGGAAAATATACCATGAAATTCTACAAATCGAAGAACAAAGAGCACATGTAATAATGACAATAAGAAAAAGAAAACAAGTGGACAAAAGATATTTTGACAAAAGCACTACTGCAAGAGATTTTCAAAAAAAACAATTGGTTCTGTTGTGGAGTAAAGCCAAAGAGAAATCACTCTTTCATACAAACTTTTAAGCTCTTTGGATTGGCTCGTACCAAATTTAAAAAGTCATTGGTTTCAATTATTATTTGTTGAAGGATATGAAAGGAGAAATTCATGTGCTACCCATTAATGGGAAATATCTTAAGCATTTATTTTGTTAATCCCCTATTCTAAACATGTGCATAGTCTTTTTCTGTACTCCTATGTATATTCTCTATTAGATTGTCTCTTTTCCCATTTTCCTTTTCCTTTCTAAAAGGCTTTGATTTTTTACTCCATTTTTCCTAATGGATGAGGATCTTTGGATTCTTAGTAACCCACAGAGGATCATTTTCCCACATTTGGAGTGGAATGTTAATCTACATTCATTGATCAATGTTAGAGTACAAATATCCATCCTTAATCTTTTTATTTCCCTCTTAAATTTCTTGTATATTTTATACTTAACCATTTTTCCCTTTAAAATGTGGGTTGCAAGTCAGGTTACTATCAAGTCTGCAGGTCTGCAAAGCTACAGACCCACAAGTCTACACTTAGTCACTTTTCTTACTTGAGGAACCCAAAACTTAGCCATTTTTCTATGTTGTTGGAGTCATGTTGTCACTTATGGGATACCAATCCACTCCTCATCTCGCAAATACTCATGTCCCTCAATCTGCAATCCTAAAACACTCAAAATAACCCCTTCTATTTATGCATCATGCACAATGCGTTGCTTGCCTTTTTCATACTTAGCCAATTTTATTAAATGAGGATGTGGGACGACCTTCAATTGTATTTTTCTTTTCCTTAGACCCGCAACCTGCAATATCACATCATCCAAAATGATTCAACCACTTCCACAACCTGCAAAATAGGCTTTCCTTATACTTAGCTTATTTCATCATTGTGGATGCGAGAGTCCCTCCTATTTTTATTTTCGTTCTCCCTACCTTGCAGAATTGCATCCCATAGTCTCTTGTTCATCATATTTCACTTTCCACTACTCATTTTGCACCTCCATACTTAACCATTTTTCATGTCTCCCAACATAATATCACCATCCCCAATGGAATTTATTTCCTTACCACCATGCCAACCTCCAATTGTATGAACCTAATACCTTTATTAAGTGGTGTGTATTTCGTAATAGCTTTGCATTAAATCTAGAATCAGACCATGCAAACTAAAAAATTTGAAATAAGATCTATCGCAATTGATAATCAAGGAAATATGTGGTATAATAAATAAATAATTAAACACCATATTGTAAAAATGTAATAACCAAATAAATTAAACATCCATTAATTCTACTAACATAACAGTAAATTTCAATAATTCCTCTATGTTGAGCAAATTCGTAAAATTCACAAATTTCTTTAATTGAGCACATTCGCATATAGATTTATCAACAATAATAAAAATTTTGTTTGCAAAATAAAACAAATACACAATTTTAAATAGTTGGGTCTGATGCTAACCCTCTATTTGTTCGCTTGCCTTGTTGACCGTTGTTGCACTGTGTAAACACTGCCCAAAACCTTGTTCCACCCTGCCAACTAGGACAACTTCCTAGCTCCAGGATATCATATGGATATCCTGGCCCCCTCATGCAGGAGCATCGCCCACATCAAGCGAGCCAGCGTGAGGATAGAGGACAGCTGGACGAGCTAGCGGATTTGTTTTTGAAATCACCTTGATATTTGTTGCGCCAAACATTAATATGTGGATTTAATGAAGCACACTTTGTATATTGTAATGGACCTTGAGCCTTTAAGCTCACGTCCTTAGGTAGATGAGGCATTTAATAGATTTAATGAAAAGTAGATAGAATTTAATTGTAGATTTGATAGCTTTAGAATTCGAGAGGGAGAACGGAATATAGACACCCTCCTTTGTACATTGTATTATGACTCTGGATTATCAAACAGGAGCAAGAAGAGAAGAGCAGCAGAGAAATTGTAGGCAAAACCACCATGTACAGACATTGAATTAATAGAAAAGCTTTGATTCAATTCCATGGTTGTGTTATTCTCTGTGTATTGTTGATATTATGCTTATGAATATTTGCTTCTGGTCATGCACTTGCTTTTATATACTGTGTATGTGATTCCATGGCTGATTTGAAATCTGAGAGAATGAGTGAATGAGTTTCAATTGTTTCTCTAAGTGAGCCAGAGAATTCCTGCAAGGAGTGTAGTTGAATTTGTCTGCAAGGAGTGCGTGACTGAAGGGTTCAATTAGAGCAGCTTTTGTTTCCATTCATCTCAGAAGTGCAGATTTGGCACCAGAGCCGTGCAAGGCGTGCGCAGGCTAGAAGAAGACTCAGGGTTGCGATTCTGATAAAAGGGAATTAGGACTATTGTTGCAGGGGAACGCGCAGAGTCGAGGAAGCTTCAACACTTAGTCATGTTCGAAGATTTTCTGCAAGGAGTGCGTGCAACAAGTCCTCATAAAGACTTATGAAGTGAGGACAAGCTCAGGAGGAATAGGCCTACAGTTCGCTAAAGGAGAATTGCAGGGGTGCTATGGAAAGCCCGAGATAAAGCTCCACAGGTTGGCGAGTGGTTGAACAAGTTTTCACAGAGGGAGCGTTTAATTCATTTCGCAGAAAATATCAAAGGAAGGATGAACGGTTGAAATCCCCTGGAGAGATTTCACGAGAACCGAGGACTGTTAGATCTTTCAAAAGTGCATGGAGATTGCAGTGCGAGCATTTAGAAGTTCGAATCTCAAGAGGAAGTAGTGTCGTCGATCTGGGTTCATAGGGACCATCAGATCTGCACGTGTCATCGCATATCGGCATATCGCGAGTTGGAGCACCAAGTCGTTGGAACGGAAGTGGCGATATCGTGATCCATGATATCTCGATAGGATCATAATCGTTGATCATGGGGATGCGTGTCAAGGAATCCCAAATAATCGGGGTTCGGAGAATTGGGGTTCTCGACAGCAGAGAACGCTCGCAGGTTGGATTTGCGATCCACGATATCCCGACGGTGACGTGGCAGTGTGGGGGCACGAGAGTTAGTGGAGTACAGGTGGCATCGTATTGGAGATCGGGAAAAGGTAAGTCCCGAGTCCATCGACATTAGGACTCGCAATCCCACGAGTTCTTAAATTTCGATAGAAGGATAGAAGGTGGGAAATTCAAGTCCACACGTGTCTCAGAAAATCGGCACATCGGGATTCGTAGATTGGAGTTTCGATTTGTTGACATCGCGAGTAGCGATCCTCCGATAGAGAGAACTCAGATAGAAAAGGGAAGGAAGTCAGCGATTGACCCACGTTGGGATTTAGGGAATCGCAAGACATAAGGGGCGTGACCACAGAATTCGCGAACTCGTGAATTCCAATTTCCCGTTCAGATAAGGGAGATCAGTAAGGAGTTGTTGTGGGTAAAGAATTCCCGAGAGGGAATTTGAAGAGTGATCCAACTCTTCGGGCCGAGAGAAGAGAAGGTCCTAGTGATCGCGATCGTTCTCCAAGGAGTGGGGAGGGTTGGCGTCACCCCCGTTCCCAAAACCTCTAGCAAACCGGTGCCTGTAATGATCCAGTCCAACTCCCAAACTCCACTCCCCTCTCTGCAATCCAAGAGAAAACCTCCCCCCAAAATCTCCCATCGAATCATCCCCCTTCGTAAACCTCCTCCGCCTCCATATCCTCCCTTCACCGCCTCATGCATTTACTTCCTTACCTACCCTCGTTAATTCCCCTTATCCTTTCCTTTATTATTTTATCCTCTCGTAATTAATAGGTTATCCCTTTCCGTGTACGTAACCTTTTCAATTTAAACAATATAACTTATTAATCTTTTAAATTTAATACTCATGTTATTAAATGTAATAGGTAATTAATTAATTAATCAAAATTATAACCTTTAATTAATTAACAAATATTTAATTAGTATCTTTATACCAATCTTGTCTAATTAATACCATGTTAAGACAATTAATCCCCTAATTAATTTTGACTTAATAAACCTTAAACATTTATTCAACTAGGGTTGTTACATACACCCACCCTTCAGGGGTTGTTACATACACCCACCCTTCAGGAAACTTCGTCCCGAAGTTAAGGTATCTTATGGTACAAAGGAAAAGAAACATGGTTCACACATTCATAACAAGTAACCGACATTATCAGTAAGTCAAGAAAACTCATACATACTAGTGTATATGTACAAGAAATGCATGTGTAGCTAGTACATGCAAATCTTGTGCATGTACTAATAATCAAACTGTCATCCTTTAGTCATTTATGTATGCATCCAATCCAGTCAGCAAGACTAGTCTTTTATAAAAGACAACAAAACAATCAATTGTTTGAGAAATCCTTTAATTACTATTATCCGGTTCAACAATGTTATTTTGAACAACTATGGTTTAGTTACGAAATTATGAATATTCATATATACATATTTCCTTCTTTTTTTTGAAGGGAAAACATTAAATTCCACCACCAGAAAAATCTCCATACCTTCTCAACTATTACTACTCATCCTTCCTCCCTAACCTACTTCCATCTCCATTCATATCCTTCCTCTGCTAGACTATCTTGGAGCGTCAACTATATTGACCTAACTCCAAATAGAACCCGTAAGCGGAAGTGTCGCTA
>ML796056.1:138975-160913 GCA_009831015.1 Picea engelmannii
AAGGTAGGTACTTCTCCCACTAGGTTTGATTATCCATTACATACATCCTAAGCATGTCTTCCATGACTTGATTTACTCTCTCAGTTTTCCCATCTGTTTCAGGATGATAAGTTGTGCTTAAGTTCAATTGAGTCCCCAACGCTAACTGTAAACTTGTCCAAAACCTAGAAGTGAATCTGGAGTCCCTATCTGAAATAATCTTTTTAGGTATCCCGTGAAAATGGATAAACTCGCTTACAAACACGTGTGCCACATTAGTGACATCGTAGGTGTCTCTAACCAGAATAAAATGAGAACTCTTTGTTAACTTATCCACTATCACAAGAATGACATTGTGTCTATGAGATGTGAGCGGAAACCCCACAACAAAATCCATAGAGATGACTTCACATTTGGACATAGGAACATCATGTGGTTGTAGGAGGCTTGCCGGGTGATGGTGGTCGGCTTTCACTTGTTGACACTCCAAGCATTTGGTGATGAAATGGACTACATCGCGCTTCATGCCTACCCAAAATAAGAGCTTCCTCATATCTGCATACATCTTCTTCACATCCGGATGCACACAATAAAGTGCTCTATGGGATTCCTTCAGTATGATGCTTCGAATATCCCCATTCTCAGGGATGTACATCCTTCCTCGATATCTTAACAATCCGTCTATTTCCAGACTATATCCTTCATACTTTGGGTCTAACTGCCTCCCTCTCTGGAGGTTTGGAGTAACCTTTAAATACCAATTGTCCCCTAGGAGTTGTGTCAACACATGTTCCCTTGGATTGACCTTTAAGGTTACCAAGGAGAAGATATGTGGTCTCCTACTCAAGGCATCTGTGACCACATTTTCCTTTCTCTTGATGTACGATATACCAAAATCGTACTCACTCATAAACTCACTCCATCGCCTTTGCCTGGCATTCAAATCTCTTTGAGTGAAGAGATGTTTTAAACTTTGATGGTCCGTTTTGAGATCAAAGTTTCACCCCACAAGATAGTGCCTCTAAAGTTTCAGAGCTAGCATTACAGCTGCCAACTCTAAATCATGAGTCGCATATAACTCTTTGTGCTTCTTCAACTTCCTTGACGCATAGGCTATCACTCCTCCATCCTACATTAGCACGGCCCCCAACCCTTGCTTCAAGGCATCCGTGCAGACTGTGAAGTCATTTTCCATATCCAACACTCGTAGAATTGGTGCACTAGTTAGTAACCTCTTAAGCTCAACGAATGCACTATCACATTCTTCTGTCCATTCATACCTGACCCCCTTGCATTGCAAAGTGGTGATGGGTTTTGCTATTTTTGAGAATCCTTCTACAAATCTCCAATAATAACCTGCTAGCCCCATGAAGCTTCTCACCTCATGGGTATTTTTCGGCACTGGCCACTCCATAATGGCCTTTACCTTTTCTGGGTCCACAGAGATTCCTTCGCCGGAAATGATATGACCTAAATAGTGGATATCTTTCTAGAAGAAGGAACACTTCGACAGCTTCCCACACAATTTGTTCTCTCTAAGGCACAACAACACTATTCGCAAGTGTTCCTCGTGTTCTCTTTCATTCTTGGAATAGATGAGGATGTCATCTAAAAAGACTTGTACAAAACGGTCTAAGTACTTCCGGAATACGCCATTCATGAGGCTCATGAATATTGTTGGCACATTGGTCAATCCGAAAGGTACTACAACAAACTCATAATGTCCAAACCGAGTTCGAAAGGCAGTTTTTGGGATATCACCTTCCTTAATCCTTAACTGATGATACCCTGATCGCAAATCAATCTTTGAGAATACCACTGCTCCTTTCATCTGATCGAAGAGGTCATCTATTCGCGGCATCGGGTACCTATTTTTCACTATAGCACGGTTCAAGTCCCTATAGTCTATACACAGTTGTAAGGATCTGTCCTTCTTCTTTACAAAAATTACTGGTGCGCCCCAAGGTGAGACACTGGGTCTTATTAGCCCTAAGTCCAGTAACTCTTTCAACTGCATTTGCAATTCACAAAGTTCTGGTGTTGTCATCTGATACAGAGTCTTGGAGATTGGTTCTGCACCAGGTTTTAGCTCTATAGTAAAATCAAGCTCCCTTTTAGGAGGTAACCCTGGTAACTCGTTTGGAAAAACATCCTGAAATTCTGACAATATCGGGTACTGATCCAATGAGGGTCCCTTCCTTTCATTCACTGCTTCCACTACATAAAATCGACACCCTTGCCTCAAGCATCGCTTAACCTTCATAGTTGATATAAAGAGTAATGACACTTTTCTCTGTACACCCTGGATCTCTACTAGTCTTCCTTCATCATCAACACAAAGCACCCTCTTTGCGAAACAATCTACCAAAGCTCGATGAGCTACTAACCAATCCATTCCAATGATTAGGTCATATGCCCCGAGAGCAGTGACGTATACTTTCAACCTGGTAGTGCACACTCCCAGGTCTACTATACAATTATCGACACTAGGTCCTACTGCTTGTTTTTCCCCCGAAGCCATCTCGACTTGTTTAAAGTCATCGTGCTCGTAGGCTGCCAACCCACTCTTTTCTAATGCAGATGGTGAAATGAAACTATCTGTCACACTAGAATCAAACAAAATCTTAACATTGATATGATTTAGCGTACTTGACGACTCCACCATCGTGGATTGATGTTCGGCCTCGTGGTTATTAACCGCTGCGTAAATCTGGTGGCTGCTACCTAATCTCCCCATCAGTGCCTTTCCTTCTCTATGCACAAACCCTGATTGTAACTCTGGACAGTCACGCTGGTAATGGGGTCCTCCGCACCCCCAACAAGTAACACGAGATTGAACCTGTGCACTATTATGTGATTGTCTCTAAAATGAGTTCCTTCCCCTGGAACCCCTGCCCCTACTCATTGTTCCCTGAGATGGTCGTGGACCTATCTGCACCGTTGTTTATGAACGAGATGTTGCACTCGCTGCCATTGAAATCCCTACAACTACTGTCCTTGGCACAACTCTGTTACCATATGGTGGTGGCCTTGAGCCTACTCCCATAGGAAATGTCCTCTGGGCCTTTCCTACGAATCCAGGGTGATGCGAAAATGTCGGTCTTGTACCCCCGGTTAAGTTCATGTGTTCTTCCACATAACATGCATTTTTCACTGCTTCTGCTACTAAAGATGGTTTCCACATCCACACCATAGCTCTTATGTTAGGGTTCAATCCATAAACGAAGCGCTATGCCTGTCGTTGGTCATTATCCATATACGAAACATATTTGACCAGTTCCATAAATCTGATCTCATATTCTTATACAGCTTTGTTTCCCTGTACTAAGGCATGAAATGCCCCTACCTATTGTTCCTCGTAGTATGTTGGTAGATATTTCCTTCGGAACCTCTCCTCGAAAAGTTCCCAAGATACTGTGTCTAGGGTAAGGTGCATTTGTCTTTCTAGGTTGCCCCACCAGTTCAAGGTGTTGTCTCTTAACTGAAAAATGGTGATCTTTGCCTTTGAGTTGGACACATAGTTCCTTAAGGCAAAACACCTTGTCATGCCTTCCAACCATTCTTCTGTGTGTTCATTGGCGCGACCCCCAGCAAACTCCAGAAGTTTGGTCTTCTGTAATTCTCACGTGATGTCTTCAGGTGGAGGTCCTCCCCCTGAATCCCTTGACACTTCTGGATTACCCATTCCAGACGATGGGGGTTCCACTTCAGTCCCTTCCAGTTGTTGCCCCTTTAAAGTCTCGTTAATGGCTTCCAACGAGAGCAGTATGAGGGCTAGTTCGGACGATGGTGGTGGTGGCACTGGCGGTGTTGGCGGTGCTTGCAACGACGCTCCCCTGCCTCGAATCCTTTGAGTCCTGACCATCCTGTATGATTTAAACTGCATCACCCCAAAGTTGTCAGGGTGAGTTCAAGGACGTTTCAAATTGGTGCTACTTAAACTTAGAAACAGGGTTAGGCGTAAGTTTTCTTTACTTGTCTGTAAACAGACATTACTCCATTGGGGGATTGGCTAGGTTAGGGTTAGGATTAAGCATCTAAGCTTAGTCTCTTCACCCCTACGAAAATAACTATTGGTTCCCTTGCCCTGCAGCTATGCTATCCTTGCGCCATACTCGCCAATTCCTATGCTTACTCTCCTAGTGCATATGCTGCCTCCTTCTCGCTTGTCCTAGTCTAAGCCCTTTTAAATTTTCTCTTACGACTTGATTAAAGTGACTTCCAACCTTATGTTTATTAATTTATGTCGAAAGGCGTACACCTATTGACAATGGGCACAATTAATGATCTTTTAATCTTATTTAACCTTAAACCCTTATCTGATGGCTATGCATTGAAGATGCTGGCATATTCTTAGTCGTCCTCCAAAATCAATGGGTCAGATTTATTGTTCATAACTTTCTTGCATTTATCAAGGCATCCATTAACATGTTTACTTTTTAACATTTACCTAATCACATAAAAAAAAAATGTTTTAAGGATATATAATTACGACATTTAAATGATTAAATAGGATTAAACTGTGGCATCTAAATAATTGTCCACAACTACCAGCCACGTTTCGACGTTCACCAACGCTATGTACCTTTTGGCGTTAACCAGCCGCCAGCCACTTTGCGGTTGTGCTAGTTTATTAAAAACTAAAAATCTAGATTAAACTTAATCCTAAGCTTCAATCACCTTAATCAACACTTCAATTTATTCCCGGAAATTAATATTATTATTAGTGTTAATTAATTAGTCACTAATTTACTTAATCCTTCCTATTAATTTAATTATTATTCTTTTTATTTTTTCTCCAAGGCACATACATGGTGCGTTGGTGTTTGGTTGTTCCTTAAGGCTTAGGTAGTGGGTGGTCGTGGGTTCTAAACCCGTCTGCTCCGGAAAAATTTTAATCTAACCCAAATTAATCTAATCTCCAACATCATTAATTAACTTAATGTAAATTAACTTTACACTAAATAAAACAATTAATTTAAAATTATTATTACACTAATTTAACCTAAATTAACCTTAATTTAATTTTAAATTAACTTGACCTAAATTATGTATATATATATATATATATATATATATATATATATATAACCAAATTATTATTTTTTTACACTTAAAATAATACAAAAAATAAACGAACATAGAAAAAAAAATATAAAAATTTTAGTAACAAAACATAAAAAAAATTAAAATAATTTTGAAAAAAAAGAGTGTGGGCACGTATGGATTCCATGTTCCCGCCTTTCTCTTCCTACCTAACCCTAAAACCCTACACCTGCCATCTCTTCGAACCCTACGCGTCCTTCCTCTGCCGCCTCTCTCTCCCTACGCAAATGCGCCCTCAGCTTCTCCCTCTCTGCTATTGTGGCAAAGTTCTGGTAATGGCCACGAGCTCCTTCCCCTTGGCAATGTGTTGAGAACAGTGGCACCCCCAGTTGCTTGGCGGTGGCGCGTTTGTAGTTGTAGTTGTTATGAACTTTATTTTCCCTTAAACGCTTCCATTCCAGTCAACTTCAAATTTCATTTTCCATTTACGCTTAACGCCTCCACTCCAGTGCACTCCAAGATGTATGGAAGGAATGCACATCATTGTATTGACTAGCCGAATGGAGCAATAGCAGTCAGGGATCTGTGGCGTAATGGTAACCTGACAGCTCCTATGTTATAATTCTATTATGTTTTGTTTTTTTTGTAAGTATGTCATCCTGTTTCTTTTTCTATAAAGAGATCTGTAAAGACAAAAAATTTAAGTGTTTTATTTCGTCTTTCTTTTGATAATAGCAGTGTCATCTATTGCAATTTCTTTGTGGCGCCTTTGCAGGTTAAGCAACAAGAAACTAGTTCAATCGATCAAGGATCCTTTGTTATTTGGCATAGCGGATTTTGCAAGGTAAATTTCTTTTCTGCGGCCTTTTTTTTTCATTTGCTGTGAGATTTTGGAGGAAAGATCAATCAGAAAAGTCGGATATATGAATTTTCTCGTCCAGAAAATATTTCAGTGTTCGTCGTTTGCATGAATTGAAAACCTTAGGCTAAAAGTAGAAAAATATTTGAAGGCTGACGCTGTAAATATTGCAGTGTTCTTCTTGAAATCCTAAGGTTGAAAGAAGAAAAGATTAAAAGGCTAACTCTGTAAATATTGTAATCATCTTTTGTATATATATCTGTAATTACTGGGGACGAGATCTTGGAAGGAGAGAAACGAGATCCAAAGACTTACAGGATAGTTTCTGCAAGCAATTAGTGAGTTACATTTCAAGGTAAACCGTATAGTTAGGGTGTTAAATAGCGTAATTAAAGATCAATCTGTAGCGATTTCAGTTTAAATTGCCCAATTTCAGGTCAAATCGTCACAATTAGAGTTAAACTGCATAGTTTCAGCTTAAGTTGTAATTCTAGGTAATATTGTTGAAATTTTAGGTTATATATCATTAGTTCATGCCAAATTGAGCAAAAACAGACTAACTTACATAACTAACTTACTAAATTGAGCAAAAACAGACGATCAGAGTGGTGAAGCGGGAAGGAGTTCACCAAAAATTTTGTACGTTCGCCACCGATAACCTGAATCGATGCGATCTGACTGCCTGTCTTATATGATTGGAGTCTGTTTAAGTAGGGCGCTCCCTATTAAGTGCTCAGTTCTCAGTCACAGTACAGTAAATTAAAAAAAAAAACTAGCATCCTAGTTCTTGAACAATTCCACCATTTGTTATTTGTTATGGCTCTATTTGTTAATAGAATGTCGTTTATTTGTGGTTGGGCTATCTTCTTCATTTCTTCATTGCTCCTGATGATCAAATATGTGCAATGCGCCACTCCAAGATGCAACACTAAATACTTCGATTTCCATGTAAGATATACATTTAGTTCCTGTTTTTTTTTAATTTTCTTTTATGGGAAAATTTAATAGATGCTTTTTCATGTTATGAAATCTTAATAAATTAGTGGGTGTGGGTAATGAGTCTTATCCAGAATAGGGTATTTACTGTCACAAAAGTGTAGAGTAGTGAGTTTCATTTTGAATGGGGTATTTACTGTCACAGAATTAACCAGCTATTCAAAAATAGGCAAATACCCCAAAACAACATTGATAATAACTGGTTAAACTATCCTTTACAGTTTTTTTTTCTATTGTTATATATAACTTAAGGCAAGAGAGATTTTATTTTTTTTGGAAAAATAAAGCTCTCCATGTTTAATATATTTTGGGGCAATGATATTATTGTTCCGATCGGGCTTAATTTGCAGGTGCAATATCATAATACAGCTCGCCTGTGCTAGTCCAAGCCTCTTCTAACAGTGAATGGACAGTTTCTTGGACCTACGATTGCAGTAAATGAGGGCGGCGAGGTGATCGTGAAGGTCACTAATGATGTAAAGCACAATACCACAATCCACTAGTATGGCTCTGATACTAATTTTGTATTGTGGGACTCAGTAGTTTCGATTTGAGATTTATTCATGTGTATGGATTTTAGTATTATTGCATTCATTAACATGTCTGTGCAAGCACAGTGTTCGTCAATTTCAGACAGGATGGGCTGATGGTCCAGCTTATATTACTCAGTGCCCAATACAAGAAGGCCACTCATACACTTAAAGATTCAGTATCACTGAACAGAGAGGTACTCTGCTTTGGCATGCTCACATCGCATGGCACCGAGCATCAGTCCATGGATCGTTCATTATTAAAATTTATGTGTTTTGTTTGCAGGTTAAGCGTAACTAGAGTTGGAGCTGGGAATTTGGCCCTTAAGGCTCAGATTTATCAAATTTTTGGGTGGGTACAATTCCATTACTAAATCGGGTAGGCGGTTAGGTAGGTAGGTAGGCCCTTGGTTCCAAATTTTGAACCAGGGCTCTGATACCATGTGTAATAGCCAAATAAATTAAACATCCATTAATTCTACTAACATAACAGTAAATTTCAATAATTCCTCTATATTGAGCAAATTAGTAAAATTCACAAATTTCTTTAATTGAGCACATTCGCAGGACATTCGCATATAGATTTATCAACAATAATAAAAAAAAATTTAGCAAAATAAAACAAATAGACAATTTTAAATACCTAGGTCTGATGTTAACCCTCTGTTTGTTCGCTTGCCTTGTTGACCATTGTTGCACTGTGTAAACACTGCCCAAAACCTTGTTCCACCCTGCCAACTAGGACAACTTCCTAGCTCCAGGATATCATATGCATATCCTGGCCCCTGTGCCCAAAACCTCCAGCAAACCGGTGCCTGTAATGATCCAGTACAACTCCCAAACTCCACTCCCCTCTCTACAATCCAAGAGAAAACCTTCCCCCAAAATCTCCCATCGAATCATGCCCCTTCGTAAACCTCCTCTGCCTCCATATCCTCCCTTCACCGCCTCATGCATTTACTTCCTTACCTACCCTCGTTAATGCCCCTTATCCTTTCCTTTATTATTTTATCCTCTCGTAATTAATATGTTATCCCTTTCTGTGTACGTAACCTTTTCAATTTAAACAATATAACTTATTAATCTTTTAAATTTAATACTCATGTTATTAAATGTAATAGGTAATTAATTAATTAATTAATTAATTAAAATTATAACCTTTAATTAATTAATAAATATTTAATTAGTATCTTTATACCAATCTTGTCTAATTAATACCATGTTAAAACAATTAATCCCCTAATTAATTTTTACTTAATAAACCTTAAACATTTATTCAACTAGGGTTGTTACAAAAAAGGTGATATCTATAGGAGCACCACCTATTCATAAAAAGGAAGACATATGTAAAGGCATGTCAAATAAAAGAAAAAACTTGTATTGTGAAAGAACTTTCAACACTCTTGGACATGAAGACCGAAAATTCGAATGGTCACAAGCATATAAGTGGTATTTGTCTCTTCCCCTTGCAAAGAAGGAATCAAACAAAGTTTGTAGTTCAGGAATTGCAATGGTCGGGTGTGTACCTGAGGTAACACTTCAAAGAATTGGTACTTTGGTGTGTTGATAAGTTTGACATAGAGCAAAGAATCATTCAAATACAAGAGAAGCCACCAATTTCTTTTTCCCCTTTACTATTCAGGAGAACGTTATGACTTCTAGACTCCACTATGTTTTTCAGGAATGTAGAGACAAGCAAGTTTCTCAAAGAACATGTAGGAGGAGTAGACCTTCTTAAAATTTATCTCACCAACCTGAGAATTGACATCAATTCCACTAAGCTCAATGCAATTTCTCTAAAGTATCCATATAAATATTTTGTTTGGCTTATCACCAAAACAATTGGACTAGAGTCCACAGCCACTATGAAAAAATACATTGTGTACATTCTCTACCATGATCGACTAGGCCCATATAATCTTAAACGAGATTTCATTTCAGTTGGGGGGTCCTAAGAAAAACTAAAACAAATTACATGACTTCATATTTGATCTTTTTTATTGCTTACTGTCACATATTTGAGGACTTTCCTAGAGAAAGAAATTTTGATTTTAAGAAGGATCCAACTTTTGTCCGGTACCTGGTTTTATGGAGGCATAAATCCCCATATATTTTTTATGAGGTCCAAAATGGTTTTATGTCTTCTTTCAAGAAAATTATTCATGGTCCTACTATGTCAAGGTTCTCATTGGAGGTTGCATCTTTTTCTCGCCGACAAAGGAGTTTATGAAAATTTGGAGGAATTATGTCTTCTGAGATTGTTTGGGTTGCAAGGGAAACCCTTGTTGTTACCATTCTATGTGTATGATCAACTTTTTATCATCGAAGTGTGTAGACAGTATAATTATTGGGCACACTTTTTCAATGATAAAACAAAGAAATAATGTATTCCATTGCCATGAAGGATCGAAGAGATAGTTGTCAAACATATCTCTCATTTATATGAATTTTATGTACAACTAGATCAACCCAATATGAAAGAAGTCCAAGCCATCAAGGGTTTCAATCCCAAAGATTTGTTTTTTGCACATATGTATCTAGTCGTGTATTCTTCATATTTTAGTAAGTTAGAAAATTTTGAAGGAGGAGGGGGAGATAATGAGAATCTCCCCGATGCCTCTATTTAAAAAATCCTACAAGATATTGAATAATTGGCAAGCATCAATGAGTTTTACATGAAAATGGGTAGAGAGGAAACCAAAAAGAACCCCAATTCACCGAATATATCCCAAAAAAGTACTTCAACAAAAACTACACCCCGAAGTAGTGGTCTAGAAAAAAGGACATCCGCCAAAAATGTAAATGACTCTAAGGACTATTACTATTGTGGAATCATACTCTAAGGACTCTAGTTAAATTAATATAATCTATCCTAGTATTCTTAGGACCTTGTGAGGCAGAAAAATGGGTAAATAATGATTATTTTGGGAAATATTATCTCTTAATGTTTGATTAGGGTTTAAATCCCAAATGGGTTGAAATTAAGTTAGTGAGTGCTTATCTTATGACCTATGTAGGATTAACCTAACCCTACTTTCACCCTAAACCTATTTGTGTTTTCTAATTACCTTTTGTGGGAAAAAATAAGAAAGGAATGTGTTGTTTTTGGTCATTAAGGAAAGTAAAATGTTGCTTTTTGGATATTAGTGTGAAAGGAAATTAAATGGATACTTCTAGTTACTAATGTGAAAGGAAAATGCATTGTTTCCTTTTGGTTATTATAGATAAAGGAAAGTACTCTTAGGTCTTTATGTGATATATATTCCAGTTGTGTTATGGGGAAACGAGAGTTATTTTGGTTCATAGGTCTAGGAAGTGTTTGGGGTAGATGAAGACTACTCACAACATAGTTTTAGCGGATAAGTGGAGGTTGGGGGTGTACCTAGCCTGAGTGGGGTACTAAAGCTCATTGTTTATGCTTGGTGGTGTTTGGGAGAAGAAGCCCACTGCTATAGGTACTACATTATCAAGAGAAAGAGTGGGTAGATTTCTTGCACACAGAAAGCATATGAGGAGTTGATTCTAAAAAATTTCTCATGGTTTTGTTTTCAATATACCATACTTAGAAAATTTCCATCTCTGATGCAGACCCTCCCCCACTGAGGTTGTGAAACCTCCCAGTCTAGGATCGTTCAAACACTTGAGTTGAATTGACCCTTTGGCTCCCTACTGGAACCCAATGTGATTTATCATAGGTCCCTCTTTCTCCTAAGTGCAGGTCCTTTTCTAACCCCGCGGCTCTCTTATTGGCCCTTTGAAGAAAGTGATAGTGGAACTAGTTCTCTGTGCTAGGACCTTTTTATCATATGACCTTGGGCTATGTCCCGGGGCTAAAACACAAAAAGCGCTTTGGGCTTCGAGTTTTCAGCTTTAAACACAACATCCAACTCCTATGTTCTCGAAATCTGAATCATTGAACTCAATTAGCTTGAGGATCAGCAGTCCCCATTCTTCCCTTAGATCCACGGTTGTGGTCTATTTGGACTCCGACCTTTAGGATTCTCTCATTTGTCCTCCTCTGATATCTCCTAGAGTGCTACTCCTTCGAACTATGTGGATCCCTTCCACACGTCTCTTCCAGATCCAATGGTCTAGATTCAAACCGCTCTTTGCGACTTCACGAATATTTTTGTTTTCTCTTGGCAAACCTCTCGGAGCTCTAACTCCCAGATATCCAGATATTTCCTCACCTATATCTCTCCTGACGATGGGCGATTTTTCTTCCCTTCGGGACTTCGATGAGTCCTTCCTCCTTGCTCACACTTAGCACTTTTTATGCCCGAGACTTAGGTTGTTCTCGGCTCTTTTCTGCACTCCTTGCAGGAATTTTGCGCGCGACAATGATGTTTCTCCTGAGCTTTCGCTCAGCTCAATATTTGAAGGTTATTGGCTCTACTAAGTCCTTTCGTGGACCTTCTAGTGCTGCCCTAGAAACTTGATGCTCTTTCTCCTGAGCTTGTGAGTAAAACTTACGTTGTCCTTGGTGCAATCCTTACGCTTGTTTGAGCTTTCAGGAGGCTTCTTCCTGAAACTCTTTCAGGTTTCTAAGGAAACTCCTTTGCCCTACTCAATGCACACCTGCAAAGCCTTCCTTCTTCAGAGTGTTCAGCAACCCTGGGTTTTTCTCAATATTTCCAACACTCCAGAATGTGTTGGTTTTATGCACACTCGCACTTACTCAATTCCCTCCTGGCAGAGCATGACAGATTCTTCAGTAAATTTATGCTACACTTACTCCAGCGCAAACTTTCTTTCCAAGGTATTCTGCAACCTTGAAATTCTCCATTGAGTCAGTGAACTATTTCGGTGTGCCCTCCTGGCAACTTCTCCTCTGACTCGAATGAGTTCAGACATGCACTCCTTGTGTTGACTCACATAGTTTCATCTCTCTGTCGTGCACTCCTTACACTTAGCCTAAAGAACCAAAATTAATTCAACATGCTCACAGATAGAGCATTCTATCCCTATCCCTACAGATGATTTATAACATACATCTACAGTATAAACGCATATGAACGTCATTCAAAACTACACATCCATTACACGGAAATTGACAAACAGGAAACTATGTTCCTTTCTATTAATGGTGGAATGTCCATTACAATACGTGAGTCCGGACTATGACTGAGTTTAGACTATGACCAAGTCTTGTTTCTCAACTCTCCTCTTAGATATAATGATCTTTCATCAAACTCCAGCAACCTCTTTCGAGCATACAATACAAGGATTTATACAAGAGGGGTTCGATGAGCTTCCCTCAGAGTTAAGCTAGTGGTGTCTAATCACCATTCAAAATTCCTGACTAACGAGGAAGATTAAAATTATGGAAATATGATTTGACTTGGATGTAGATCCCTCCTATCATCAGCCACTTAAGGAGACCTCATATATTTCTTATGCAAATGCACAACTCATCTCTTCCATCCTGACAGCATTAATTGCCTTAATTACATTTCAAACTTTTGAACGAAAAATGAGACGGTGACGCCTCTCCCTTCTTTGAATGTGCATCAACTTGCTAATCAGCGAGCATGTACTAAGGTGGAGCGATGTTCATGAATCATACTCCAAGGCTACGAAAATTCACGAGCTTCCCAGCTCTGTTGAAATCCTCCTGGATCCTAAACTTTCTCCTGGAGCTGTCCTCCTTCTCCTTTGCTTTGTTGTTGATGTTTCTACATCTTCCTTGTTGCTCGTGCAGGTTCTCCTCTGTCTAGATTCTCCTTTCTGGCCGCTTCTTCTATTGATTTCAACATCAGCTCCATTATCTCTTGTATCACCTCTTCCAGTTGCTTCATCGGTTGGTTCTTCTTGTGCATTCTTCTCGGACGCAACTCTTCATGTTACTATGATGGTAGATCATCATGATCTCCCATGCTTCTTTCATCTCCTGTGACATTTATTCTCCACTCTATTACAAACTCCAATTCTACAGGTTCCTTACTGAACTGTTGTTCAACTACCTACTCTGACAGAATAACTCCTGTCAATTGTTCGGTTGGTCCCATTCCATCTTCCTCCAACTGCAACTCATGTTGGCATGTCTCCTCTAGCATGGCTATCTTATGGTATCCACCTTCTGGTTCTGGAATGTCCAACCAATCCTCCAGCACCTTCAAATCCATCTCCCACTGAGCAAGTAACTCAACTGGGTGCTCCTCTTTTGTTGGGGTAGACTTCAGTATCTACTTCTCCTCCTCCATGACAGTCTCAACTTCCTGACCTTTTGTTTCTACCTCTACCAAAAATATGCTAGCCTCTCCTTGGCTACCTAGTAGGAATATCTCGACTCCTCCAATGACTAGAATGCTCCCCTGATCTTTTGCCTTGGTGATGGAAGTATTTGACTTCTCGTCATCTTCATTCACGCAGTTTGTAGCTTCGTATGAATCTTCATATGGATGAGGCCTTTCTTCCGCCTCTTCTCCATCTGTCAACACCCCTTGCTGACATGAAATCCGAGTTGAGCTCATCTCTTCTCTCTTTCCCACCTGGAAAATAGGGATGTCTCTTCTACCCTCCTGGAAGTTTATGAGATTAACTGGTCCCTTCTTATTTCCCACCTGATAAATCTACACAACTTTTTCCAGATCTCTTTCCCTCTCCATTGAGGTTTTCATCATATCTCAACCACCTTTTTAACACTTGTTACTACCTCCTGGAAAAAAAATTATGAACAGACCATTTGGTTGTCCTTTTCAAAGGCCACTCACATCTCCAGTGCGCTTTTGCCTCCTGTTGCATCTTAAATTCTAGCTTCTCCATCTCTACTTGGATTTCACTGAGCTCCTTGTCCATCTTCGCTTTTCTTCTCTGTGGGCAGTCTTCTCCTCGATCTCACTTATGGCCTTCAGTAGACATCTTTCTTCACTTGCAGCCTACCTGGTTGTTTACCATCTGTTGTGCACCTTGCAACAGTCTCTACAGAGCATCTCACTCTGTCTCTCTTACCGACAGAAATCAATTATGTGTCTTTTATACCACTCTGATGCAGACCCTCCCCCATTGGGGCGATGCAACCTTCTTTTCTAGTATTATTCAAACACCTACGTCTAATTGACCCTTCGGCTCCCTACTGGAACCCAATACGATTTATCATAGGTCCCTCTTTCTCCTAAGTGCAGGTCCTTTTCTAACCCCATGGCCCTCTTATTGGCCCTTTGAATAAAGTAACGATGGCACTAGTTCTCTGTGTTAGGCCCTTTTTATCATATGACCTCAGGCTGTGTCCCGGGGATAAACCACAAAAGGCGCTTCGAAATTTGGGTTTTTGGATTTCAACACAACAACCAACTCCTATGTTCATGAAATCCAAATCGACGACCTCAATTAGAAAGAGGATCAACGGTCCCCGTTCTTCCCTTAGATCCATGGTTGTGGTCTATTCAGACTCTGACCTTCATGATTCTCTCGTTTGTCATCCTCTGATATCTCTCAGATTGCTACTCCTTCGAACTATGTGGATCCCTTCCATGCGTCCCTTCCAGATCCAACGGTCTAGATTCAAACCACTCTTCACGACTTTGCGAAGATTTTTGTTTTCTCTTAGAAAACCTCCTGGAGCTCTAACTCCTGGATCTCCATATATTTCTCCACCTGTCTCCCTCCTGACGAAAGGCAATTTAGCTTCCCTTCGGGACTTCGGTGAGTACTTCCTCCTTGCTCACACTCAGCACTTTTTCTGCCCAAGACTTAGTTTGTTCTCGACTCTTTTTTTCACTCCTTGCAGGAATTATATGCGTGACAACGTTGTTTCTCTTGATCTTTCGCTCAACTCAACCTTTGAATTTTCTTGGATCCATAAGTCCTTCCGCAAACCATATAGTGCCCTCCTGGAAACCTGGCCCTCTTTCTCCTGAGCTTGCAAAGCAAACTTACTTTGTCCTTGGCACACTCCTTCTACTCGTTTGAGATTTCAGTCGGCTTTTTCTTGAAACACTTTCAAGTTTCTAAGGAAACTCCTTTTCCCTACTCAATGCACACTTGCAAAGCCTTCCTTCCTTAGAGTGTTCAACAACCCTAGGGTTTTCTCAATATTCCCAACACTCCATAATTTTTTGGTTCTATGCGCATTCACACTTGCTCAATGCCCTCTTGGTAGAGTCTAACAGAGTCTTCAGTAACTTTGTGCTACGCTTACTCCAGTCCAGACTTTCTTTCCAAGGTATTTTGCAACCTTGAAATTCTCCCTTGAGTCAGTGAATTATTCTGGTGCGCCCTCCTGGAAATTTCTCCTCTAACTCAAATGAGTTCAAACATGCACTCCTTGCATTGGATCATGGAGTTTTAGTTCTCGGTCGCGCACTCCTTGCAATTAGCCTAAAGAACCAGAATTAATTCAACATGCTCACAGATAGAGGATTTTATCCCTATCCCTGCAGATGATTTCTAACATACATCTACAGTATAAATGCATATGAGCATCATTCAAAACCAAACATCCATTACACAGAAATTAACAAACATGAAAATCTATTCCTTTCTATTAATGGTGGAATTTCCATTACAATGTGTGAGTCCAGACTATGACTGGGTCTTGGTTCTCAACTCTCCTCTTGGCTACAATTATCTTTCATCAAACTCCAATAGCCTCTTTCGGGCATACAATACAAGGATTTATACAAGAGGGGCTCAATGAGCTTCCCTCCAAGCTAAGCTAGTGGTGTCTAATCACCATTCAAAAAACCTGACTAACGAGGCATATTACAATGATGGAAATATGATCTGAATCGGATGTAGATCCCTCCTACCATAATCTACTTAAGGCGACCTCATCTATTACTTGTGCGAGGGCACAACTCGACTCTTCCAGACTGACATTATTAATTTCCTTAATTACATATTAACCTTTCGAAGGAAAAATGAGAGGGTGGTGCCTCTCCCTTCTCTGAATGTGCACCAATGTGTTAACCAACTAGCGCGTACTGAGGTGAAGCGATGCTCCTGGATCAATCTCCCATAACACTTATGTTGAGGAAAATATATGAAATGATCTTACTCAAACATTTTCAGATCTTTCTCGTCTAAAGCAAGATAGACATGAATATCACCCTATGTTTATAGCCATCAAAACTGATATCCTAATTCACAAGTGTTGTTTACAAGGGCTTAGGTTGTTTTTTTATAATTAAAAGCTTGCTGAAAAAATCATTTTTTATGTAATTTTTTGAACATATCAGATGTTGAAATAGATATAGAGACAAAAGTAAAAACACTAATTCAATAGTCAACACATATGAGACATAAATCAATCCTTTATTTCATTCCAATTCATCAAAGAAGCATTCTCTTTACAAAATTTCCTGAGGAAGTTTTGGACCAAAGTCAAATTTAGACGTCCCCGATGAAACATACAAAAGAACTTCTAACAAAAAATCAAAAACTGAACTTGAAAAGTTGGATCATCTTGCCACAGATTTTTGACCACTAGGCTCTACACAATATCCTTTGTCAGTCATGAAAACTAATTCACAAACAAACAAGTCTACACAGGCTATCAAATATAGATCAACACCTCTGAAAAACAAGTTTTTGAATTATGTAATTCAGCCCTGAATCTTGTTGTCTACAATAGGACCATGCTATCATAAAAAAAAATTAGGCTTCTAATGAATTAGGGAATGAATGAAAACTAAATTATCTCAACAAAAAATCAAAGAGCAAACCTTAGTATGCTTCTCCTTCTATTCTCCTCTTGTTCCTCCCTTTCCTTTTTCCTTTAAGCAAATTAGAATTGATTGAAGTAGTTGAACTACTTCATTAGTTAAGTTAACTAAAACTCAACCAACTTTTAGTTAGGGGGAAAAGTAATAAATCATAATAAGGGTTTTTAAATAAATAATAGCTAGTAGGTGGTACCCCTTGTGACTCCCTTTAGCTTTTAACAATCATAACACAACTAGTCAATTAAACAAAACATCCCTCCTCGTGACTCCCATCATCACATCCATATTTGACAGTTTGTCTCAATAATAATTGAGAGTATTTCCAAAATATATTACCCATATATCCAAAAAATAATGTGTTGTCCAAAATTCTAGAAGTCAACTGTTATCATCAATTTATAAATAAATAAAAACTTAAAATCCATATTGTCCACTCTGATATGCAATCCTTCCCTTGTTGTTGTTGTCACCTTTTGATCTCTTTGAATTTGCCTTAGGCTATGTTGAGCCTTTAGGCCTAATCTCGTTGATCACATGACAGCAATCATCCCTCAAATGCATGCAGGAGGACACAGATTTATCAGAGCCATTAGAGGGTGAGGAAGGGGCAGCAGTGGATTTTCCTTTGTCAGGGGCATGGTGGGTCTTGGTTTTCAACCTTTTACTCACATGGGAAGACTGAAATAGTGAGTGGACAGGGGCAGCTTGGACAATTTTATTGATAGGCAAGGTAGCAGGTAAAGACAAATTGGGCCAACCACGATGTTGGGAGACTATCGAGTGGACAATCTCTTGCCATCCATCATTTTCGAGAACTTCAGGCTGTAATGGAACATGAGGGGGAATGGGGATACCAGGGACATATGGGGATTGGTAGGGAGGCCTTTAAGGCCTAGGTTGGACCACTCCTTTCCCAATCCAATTAAAAAACCCATCCTAAAATAGCTTGCCTAACTCTTGCGAGTCAACATCAAACTGTATGGAGAATCTTGGCCTTCTAGGGCCCCTGTTTCAATTACCTCTTCCTCGGTTACCTCTTCCATGGCTACCTCGGCTGAAAAATCTCATTCCTGTATGCATAATTGATTAGCAAATAGTATCTTTAACAACCATACATGACAACTCCTTTTAAACTATGAAATAAATTTTGGCTCAACAACATATCAGAATCATGCAATCCAATCCATACAAATTGTCTAATCGTTGTCAATGAGCAGGGAGTGAACAAAGGTCCTGGGATAGGCGAGGGGTTGTATCCATGGTTACTGCTCATAGACAACAAACAATCAATTGTAATGTAAACCAAAGAACATATCATTGTAATCCATCCAAGAAATTGTGATTTCAAATTGTTACAATACATAGTTCCTCTTAAATGTAATTAAACTTTAGGAACAGGGAGTGGATAATCAATATGGGAAGGCAAGGGGATTGTAATTAGCGAAAAGTGAAATAATGGTGGGGAAAAAGAGCGGATATTGTTCATAAAATCAATTAAGTAATCCATCAAAAAATATTGTATTTAATGTAAATGATACAATACTAACCAAATAGTTATTGTAAACAATTAAACAATCACGGTGTACAATTTAATCATTATTGTGTGTTAACTTGCTCATTGTTCATATTTAAATACTTAACACTTTTAATAAATCACAGTGTTACCATACCTAAACAATATGCCTTTCAAAAACCTGTATAAGAATTATGTGTCCTCTCACTTCTTCTTTTAAAAATTTAAACAATCCCAATGAACACATGGTTATTTGTATTGACTATGTTCAGCATCCAAACAATCAACCATTGTCCAAAAATTAATTATTCAAATCAAACACAGACATAAGTTCTTTTCAAATCGTGTTTGATTCCATTCCTCTAATCAATTTAGCAATTAAATTTCAATGAGACCATATTGTCATAGAACCCATGCCCATCTTTGATGGTGTAATCAAACGATATGATGCACGATATCCATAAACACACACAGTAGACAACCAAGTCACAACTATCAATCTTTTCAATTTCAATGATCCCGATCGAACAATTTAAACACACAGTAACAACAATCATGATTTCAACTTATACCATGTTGTAGGAAACCCACACATACCAATGCATAACACAAGAAGCATCATTGTGACTTAATCAAAACATAAAATAATGTTGGGTTAACAATCCAATTGCTAGAACACAAGAGATAACGATTGTGTATTCATTTTCATTTCTCAACCAATTAAACATGATGAGCCATCAATTCAACTGGCATCATAAATAATGCAGCAAATATCTAATAATAATAAAAACCAGTGTCCATGATATTAACAGAGACAAACCAATAATCACCACTGTCGATGCTACTCCACCAACTCATAACAGTCAATAATATACTCGACTGGATCATTATCAAAAACAGTATTTGAGTAATAAAGGGTTCTCTCTGTGGAATCAACATAGGGAGACCGGAGTCGACCACCAACAGCAGGTGAGAACTCTTTGAGACCACACAGTGGACACACAGGCTACATAACCAATAACTTGCAAGACAGGGTGACAGCTCATCAGGTAGGAGATATTATGAACAGAGTAGCATAGGCTCCTTACTTGGCCAGTAATAACCCGAGAACATGCATGGGTATAACCCTAGTGGTTTTCCCAAAAAATAAGTAATGATGGTAAAAATTCCAAGCCATGCAATAGAAACCAACCCTAAATCAAGCATCTTGGCATAATATCCACCACAACCAACTGTGCAGAAACAAAAATCATACACGAGCCCACGACCAGGAGAAACGATAGCATTAACCCAAGGTGGTTCAAAATTCAAACACAACAACCCCATAATAGCAATACGACTGGGTATGGTGACAAGAACGGTGTGGAGATAGCTAGCAATTTTAGACCGAATGAATCCTCCAAAAAAACCAATAAAGACAATAGAGAGCCTTCATGGCTTCCACCACACAGAATAGTAAATGAAATCGTGACCTCAACCACCCAATTTTTCATTTGCAATGAATACCACAAAAACAACCATTCCATAGAAACACCAGAGTTCACACAGTTTCCAGCCTTAATAAAAACATAGACCAATACATCACCAAGCCAACATCTATTTTATAAATAGAGCAATTTCATGGATGGAGAAAAAAAGCATACTTGTAACCAAATAGCCTTAAAACGCAAGCTTGGTCGAGCGGTTCTTATCTTGACTGAAAATTGAAGCTTAACCACAACGAACAACAATTGAACAATAGCCAGGCTAGGGTGATAGCTAGTGGGAGAGGTATGGAGTGGTGTGCAATAAATGGACATCACTTCCATCCTCTACTCATTCAATTACTTAGTACATTCCATCCAGCCATCCATTAATCCATTCAATTAATATATGCATCAAAACTAACATCCATTACTTGCCAAGTGCGCCACCCTATATCCCATTAACCATTGCCAAACATACCATAACACATATCAAATATGCCTTCATATAACTCAATACATCATATAGCCACTACAATGGTTAGTTAGGACTAACACCATTTCTTTAATTTCAAATGCATGTAGTGTAGCATAGCATAGCATAGATTAGTTTCTTCTCCTTAGATTTATTCCATATTTCTTTTATCTTTTGTCATGACTAACATGTGTTTTGTGCATATGTAACATGTAATAGATCATGGCGTGAATAACATTGTAATAACAGTTCACATAAGCCATCACAACCTGGAATTGAGAATTTAGAGTAACGAAACCCACACATAGCATGCATTATCCTCTACCATTTGTCGCAAATAGAACCAGTATTTCATCATCAATCATGTAGAACCCTATAAGAAGTGTCGAACATCAGCATAAACATCAAATAAAAACCAAATCTGATCCTCCAATCTACAAGGGGGTCCCACCTACTAGTATTACATATATTATTAGCTTATAAATAATAGGCTTTAGCAATACTTTGCGGGTGAAATCCTCGTTACCTCAAGGAGAAAAATTATGGACTTGTTCTTTTAAATTTTCAAATGGATGAATAAATGGAAAGCAGAAGCGGGAGATAACCAATTTATTTATAAGACAACAGTGAAAGCAGATAACAAATTCAACTGCATTCAGGGGGAACATCGTAACAGTTGTGTAAGCTTGATTGTTATTGACTAACAATATCTTGTAGGAGTGTCATTGTGGCAGAACTGACCCAACATCTTATTCTTGACCCAAAATCAACTAAAAGACGAAAAAGCAATAAAAATCATGACAGAATTAAAATTGCAAAGTTTAAAACAGCAGAAATAAACTGACAGAAATGTAAAAGTGGTAGGAAATTGTTAAAAACAGAAAGAAGAAATCAAACTATTGTAAAGCATAAATGAAAACAGTGGAAAAAATGAAAGCAGAGCTAGACTACTAATATACAGAAAAACCAAACAGCGTTAAAACATTTCAAGTTGGTTCCACATAATGTTTCAAGTGGGAATCGTTAGTGTTGTAGGAAAATGATTTCTCCTGTAAATATTTTAAGATATAAGAGTTATTACCCAGGATAAAATCAATTTTGAAAGGACACAGACATAACACTTGAAACTACGAGGTAATTAACAGCCCTTTAACATATATAATTAGATCATCGAGATAGATATGAATATCGATCAATTCGTCAAGCGTTATTTGTATAGATCTTTTAAAAGTGGTACTTGCATCAGGTAAGACAGAAAGCATATGTTCATAAGTCACGGTACCCCAATTAGTGATAGAGGTGGTTTTATAAGCATCTTCCCTTTTTACCTTGATTTGATTGTAATAAAAAAATTGTCAAGTAAGGGCATCATCTGTGAGCTTACAACTTGTTGCATAATCATTTCCATATTA
>ML796056.1:191229-207723 GCA_009831015.1 Picea engelmannii
TTTTAAGTTGTTTTTATGTCTCTTAATGTAGATTTTTTTCTTTAATATTTGTAAAGAAAAGAGTATTCATGTCAAAATTTCATGATAAGTTTAGAGAGGAAGATCCTTTAAGTAACAACCCTACAGCTTTGGTGGGATAGGGTTGTTACATATCAGCATGGCCATTATTTTCATCTGTGATGGCTATCATAACACAAAAAGTCACATAAAGACAATAGAATGTTTCAATTCAAGTCTTTCTCTACCATAGCTTAGAACAATGCAATTTGATTTGATAACACTATGAAGCAAGCTACCTTATGCACAATTAGACATAACTAAAAAAAACATAGAAAAGACAAGGGCTTCTAATCTTGATTCTCTTGACAATCTACCTCCACCATTAAATATCTAATCAAGAACTTCTTAAAGTCATTTTAATTAAAACGGTAAGCTTCTTAGACATGTGAACATGAACAAAGATGGTCAACACTCCTCGATTCAAGACACTATTAAGGAATAAGAATTCAAATGTTAATGATCTACCTCTCGTTGTCTATTTGGATCGCATATCTACATTGTCACAACTATCCAAGACCATAAAAGGATGTGAGATTAATCTTTCAACAACACGAACTCAAGCCAAATCTATAGGTTGAAAAAACTATGTAACCACATTTTATAGTAATCAAACTTAAGTAGGGAGCATATCTAAGCTATTTTCCTACCAATATTTCCCATGAAGACAAAAAAAAAATCTTTTAGAACTAGAGACAATTTCTTTCAAAGTGGAGACAGAATGAGAAGCACTATTAAATCCTAGAAAAATTATTTGCAAATTCATTATATTCATTGTATTAAAATACATAACTTTTGTTGGCCCTCAACCAAGTTTTGGAGAACTTTGGTCGTGTTTGACCATTTTTGGGACTTCAATGGGTTGGTCGAAGACGAAGCACCCAGGCAAAGCGGAAATCGCGAGATCTCGCCCCCTTTTGCGGGATTTTTGGGTTTTAGGGTTTATATAATGGGTATGGGATGTCATCCCATGGGTTTACCCATGTTTAGTCCCCTTTTGTAATTTATAAATAGATAGCTAGGCAATGTAAGAAGTAGACCTAGTAGGATGATGTTTTAGTGATAATGTTAGCTATGTGCAAGAATATGTGTTAAGGCTTGCAAAGCTAAGTGCAAGCATTTTGTAAGTACTTTGTGTGTATACGGTATAAGGCTTTGTGTTTGGAACTAACTCGGGGAAGGAGGATCTTGCGAGGTGCATCCAGACCTCATGTCCTATGTGGATTTGGTTATGTGGCTCTATGCATGTAAGATGATAGGAAAAAGATAATAAAGAAGAAGAAGAGTTGGTGGACGTAGCCCCACACTGGGGTGAACCACATATATCTTGTGTTATGTGCTTTGTGCTATATTGTTCTTGTATTTCCTTAGTGCATTGTTATGATAGATAGATCTATGAATGTTTAGTGCTTATGATCTGAATGAATGCTAGATCTTCTTTGATGCTATGTGTTGAATGGTTAGGTGTGCTTAGACCTATATTAATACTGTGTTGTTCTGTAATAAGGATTTCACCCTGCAATGTGAATAAGGGTTAAAGACTAATGAATGTTAATTGCTAAGTTCTTTGTTAAGTATTGTGATCACAGATCTGTGTCCTAGCTAGGTTGTAGACACTTGAGTCATGCAACCCCCCTGCCTGTACTTCGGGTGAGACTTCATCTGCTTCACAAGTGTTGTTGAAAGGGTCGGTAGTTAGGGTTTTGTTGGTGTGTTATTGAAGCGTTGAACCTTGGGTCTGCCTCTGTGCCAACAAATGGTTTCATTTTTGGGACCTAAAACTGTGATTGCTGGGAACTGAAGAAAAGAGAAAGATTTGTGCGAAGATATGTTGTTGTAGTGCGCATTATTCTACTTGACTTGTGAAGGTCTGTGCTAAGAAGGAAATTGGATCTGAAGAAAAGAGGTAAGATCTTAAAGCTTTGTGCTCTGATAAAGGTAAGATAAGTGGAAAGTTTTGTTTCGAAAGAATGGATCTAGGTATGTTTGATAGATTTTGTCCTAGTCTGAAAACTAGGGAACAGTTAGAAGAAAGAAGATTTGATATGAATAGATCTGATAAAGATAGTGAAAGATATGTTATTCCTATGCATAGAAAGAATTTTTGGACTAACAAGTGAATGCAGGATCATAGAAAGAATTTTTTGCAGGTTCATCACTATGATCCCAGTGCGCAGTACAGGAAAGATTGGGGATCGTTCAAGAGAAAGAGAGGATTGACTCTTTGTTATAGTTGCAAAAGATCGGGACATCTTGCTAAGGAATTCCCTGGTAGAGGTCCTATTTGCCTTTGTTGTAAAGCTACTAGACATGAAGTTTTGGATTTCCCTAGAATGATTTAAAGTTGAGAAAATGAACATGAGACAAGAAAATCATGAAGAAGGTCAAGAGACTAAGAATATGCTAGAACACCAAAAAGAATATGTAATATACTAGATATAAAATGTATGCAAAACAGAAATAAAATGCTAGTAATGGCAGAATAACAGCAATATAACCAGAACATTCACCACAATAACACTAAAATGATAAAAGAATAACAACAGAAATAGCACTTTGGATCTGAAATCAATGTTCGCGAGCCTCTTTGAGGGGGAAACCTCCAGTTGAGAAAATCTCTATTACAATAATATCCAATCTAGGGTTCTCATACCCTCGACTCCTATTTATACTAAAAAGAAGCATCTAGAGGAAGATCCTTCTAGAAGCGAAAGCTTTTATTAGGTCTTCTTACATCTGCCTTATTCTATTTTATTGAAAGGCCTTATTAATATTGACCTTTATTACATCTGAATATATTGTTCTACCTATGTGCAGGTTAGGACCCTAACATGTATGCCCCCTTAAAAATAGCCTTGTCCTCAAGGCTTGAGATGAGGAAATTGTTGCAGAATGGTAGTTGGTTCCCAAGTGGCATCTACTGGAGTTGTATCTTTCCACTGGACTAGCACTTCCTTGATGGTTCTCTGATGTAGGTGATGCTCATGCTGGTCCAAAATTGCCTCTGGTTGTAGCCAAATGGATCCTTCTTTAGCTAACTCTGGAAGGTTGGTTTGAATTTGGAACTTAGCTCCAATCACCTTCTTTAAGCATGAAAATGAAAAACATGATGTAGATTCGAATGGTTGGGAAAAGATATTGATAGGCGACTTGTCCCACATGCTTGAGCACGGTATAAGGACCATAAAATTTGGGCGCTAGCTTCTGACAATGCTTGACCTTGAGGGAATTTTTCTTGTAAGGTTGCAGTCGAAGAAACACCTGATCCCCTTCTGCAAATTGACGTTCAGAGCGACCTTGATCTACTTGTTGCTTCATGTGATTATGTGCCATGACCAAATTCTCTTTGAGGGTATGGAGAATAGCCTCTCAAGCTGTAAGTGTTAGGTCAAACTCCTGGACCTTCGAGGCACCCGGTAAGTATGAGAGAACTGAAGGTGGCTTATGTCCATATATAGCTTCAAAAGGAGTCATGCGTGTAGTTGTATGGTATGAAGTGTTGTACCACCATTCAGCTAGGGGTAGCCATTGAACCCACTGATTTTTCTTTTCTGAGGCAAAACACCTCAAATATGCTTCCAAACACTTGTTGACAACTTTCATTTGGCCATTAGTCTGGGGATGATAAGTTGTGCTGAGATGCAATTATGTGCCTTGTATCTTGAACAGTTCTTGCCAAAAATTGCTTGTGAAAGTTGGGTCACGGTCAGAAACAATAGAGTGTGGCATGCCATGAAGCTTGAAGACCTAATCGATGAAGATTTGAGCCACTGTGGATGTTGTAAACGGGTGTTGAAGGGCATAGAAATGAGCATACTTGGAAAGGTGATCAACAACCACCATGATGACGGATTTATTTCCCGATTTGGGCAAGCCGGTAATAAAATCCATAGAGATATCCTTCCAAATAGCTGGTGGAATTGGGAGTGGTTGTAGTGTGCCCATCGATTTGACTGTTTCTCCCTTGTTGTGTTGACACATGTCACATTCAGCTACAAAATTATGAATTTCATGTTTCGTACCATCCGAGAAAAAGGAACGTTTGACCCTATCATAGGTTTTGGTGAACCCGGAGTGCCCTACTGTAGGTGTAGCATGAAGCTCAGAAAGTACTATGGATTTAATATTTGATTGTTTACTTAAATACAAACGGCCTTTGTATCGAAGTTCCTCATGGAGTCAAGAGTACCTAGGGAAGTTGGAGCATTGGACTACAATTGTTGGATCAACTACGAACTTTTGGGATCTTGTAGCCATTCCTGGCGAACGGCTTGGAGCCAATCTGATACAATGAATGAAAGAGAAAAAAGGGATCCTTCATCTTCATATTTTAAAAAAAGTGCATCTGCAACCACATTGTCTTTGCCTTTCTTATAAATGATCTCATAATCATATCCAAAGAGTTTAGTCACCCATTTTTGTTGTTCTGGGGAGGAAATGTGTTGTTCCATAAAATACTTGAGGCTTTGATGGTCTGTCTTAATTTGGAACCATTTCCCCAATAAATAAGGACGCCACAGATCCACGACATGCAGAATAGCCAACATTTCCTTTTCATAGATGGGTTTTCCCAGATTTCTTTCAAATAGTTGCTTACTGGTAAAGGCCAAAGGTCGACCCTCTTGCATAAGGATAGCACCAATTCCTTTCCATGAGGCATCACATTCCAACACAAAGGTCTTTGTGAAATCGAGAAGGGCGAGGACTGGAGTGGTGCACATGGCCATCTTCAAGGTTTGAAAAGCTTGAGCAGTGGCTAGAGTCCAAGTGAAAGAGTCCTTTTTTAGGAGAGCAGTGAGAGGTGTTGCAATCTTCCCATAATTCTTAACAAACTTGCGATAATACCCTGTTAAGCCTAGAAATCCATGCAAGCTCTTAAGAGTCTTTGGGTGAGGCCAATCTTGCATAGCTTCAATCTTTTCAGGATCCACCCTGATGCCATATTTTCCAACTATATGACCCAAGTATTCTACTTCTAAGGCGCCAAAAGCACATTTAGACTGTTTCAGGAAAAGTTGGTGCTAAGAGAGTAGATGGAGAACTCAATCCACATGAGAAAGATGGTATGTCCAATTTTTTCTATAGATGGGGATATCATCAAAGAAAACTAAGACAAAATGGCAGAGAAAAGGACAGAAGACATGATTCATGAGGCTTTGGAAGGTGAAGGGGGCATTGCACAAGCCAAAGGGCATGACCAAAAACTCATAGTGGCCCTCATGAGTTCTAAAGGTAGTCTTGGGAATATCTGCCTCTTTCATACGTATCTGGTGATAGCCCGAACGAAGATCCGTTTAGTGAAGAATTGGGCGCCACTCAATTCATCCAAGAGGTCATCAATGATAGAAATGGGGAATTTGTCTTTGATGGTATGTTTGTTGAGGGCACGGAAGTCGGGACACATTCACCAAGAACCTTATTTCTTCAGGACCATGACCACAGGAGACGAATAGGGGCTCGTACTAGGGAGGATAACGCCTGCATTAAGGAGTTCCTGGACCATTTTCTCAATTTCATTTTTTTGGGAAAAGAGGTGACAATACGGACAGATATTGGGAGGAAGGCTTCCTGGTACAAGGGGAATGGAACGATCATGAACACCATGGGAAGGAGGAAGGCCTTGGGGAGTAGAAAAGACCAATTGATGTTTAGAAAGGATGGCTTGGAGGTCTTGCGGTACCGAGGGTGTCTTTGTTTCTTGTATGGAATGGAGTTGGGCGATAACACCAGAATGACCCTTTTTGAGCAGCTTTTCCATGCGATGGGAACTAATGATCTCAGGTGAACCGGCGGTGATGCCTTGGAACTTATATTGGTGGCCCTCCTGGTCGAATTGCATAGTTAATTCTTTAAAATCCATGAGAATGGGACCCAAAGTCCTTATCCAGTCTGCACCCAACACAATGTCACAACCTCCCATGTCGATAGCAAACATATGGGATTTCAGGTGGTACTCACAAATTTGGAGATGCACATTTTCACAACGCCCTCTGCATTTCATGGAACCACCATTGGCAATCATGATTTGGAAATTATTGACGGCATGGATGTAGCAATGAGTTTCTTGGGCAATGCGGTGATGAATAAAATTATGGGTGCTGCCACTATGAACTAGAATGATGACCTTCTAATGCTTGATGTAACCGATTAGCTTGAGGGTTTGGGGAGCGGAGAAGCCAGTGAGAGCATTGAGGGAAATGACTGGTTCTACTTCGAGAGGGTCTGAGGGAGGGGTTATGTTAGTGGATTCAAGTGACTCAGACATAGAGGGAGTTTCTTCATCTTCTTCCGAAATCTCCTCAGAGATGGCTGTAAAAAGATTTTTTTCTTTACACTTGTAGCCCGGGAAATATTTGTCATCACAGTTATAACAAAGGCCTTTGAGTTGGTGTTCAACCATTTCAGCCTGGGTCAATTTTTGGATCTTTCGTGGAGCAGAGGGAGTAGTGGGATTTATTGGTTTAGGGTGAGGGATGAAGGAGGGTTTGCGGTTTTGAGAAGATACAACCTTTTGTGCTTCTTTAGCTCTTTTGGTAGCCTCCACCCAACTCTCAGGCTGAGCCATGAGGACATGGGCCCAAATTTCATCCTTGAGGTCACTGATAAAACACTCTCAGAAAAAGGCATCAGACATGCCCTCTGTTCTAAAAGCCAAGCGCTCAAAGGAAGCTATAAAGTCTTCCATTGTTCCTAATTGTTTCATTTTTGTCAAACAACCCAAATGGTTGGTGTCAATGTCAAAGAATTCATAAATATCTACCACAAATTGTGTCCAAGCAATATACCCTTGACGAGAATTTTTTCTCCATTGCCACCATTGCCAACGTTCTTGATCTAGATGGAGAACACCATACCAGAGTTTGGCCAAGTCATCTGTAAAGTTGTATAAAGAGAAGTAATGTTCCATTTGGGTTACCCAACCAATGGGATCTGAGCCATCAAATTTGGTCACATCCACCCGTAGAAGGTGTAGGTCACGTTGAAAGTGATGGTTCGGCAAGGTATGGGAATGAGAGGAATGGTCACCTTCAGTATGTGGAGGTGAGGAAGAGGAAGGGTTATCTGTAGGGATATGCAGTTTGGTGCAGAGTGTCGAAAAGACTGATTCAAGCTAGGTGGTGAGGTCTTGTTTGATTTCGCCCATTAAGGACTCCATGGTTGTATTGATGGTGGCAACATTGGCACTGAGTTGTTTCACTTCGTGTTGGCTCTCAATGAGACCAGATTGCAAGGTGTTGAAGTGAGCTTCCAAGTCTTGGCTATGAGTATGGGCCATGAGGATAGGGGAACTGAAAAGGGGCGGGTGGGGTAAAAAAAAAATTCCGAAAAAATGATATGGATGAATGTGATAAGGGCGAAGATATGAATCCAATGGAATAGGTCTAAAATAATGGTGAACAAATTTCCAGACCTTTTTTTTTTTACGGAGTTATACTCCAGTCTGAAGAATACTGCAGAGAGGAAATGCACAAATGCTTAACCAGAAAGAAATGTGTATTTACTTGGTAACCCGAACACATTTGCGCGGCAATAGATCTTGTTCATTTTAATTTTTTTATGTTTTTGTCCCCAAGGGTTAGGTATTCAGGGGTTCTACAGACAAGAGTTTGCCCTGTGCTATAGCTCTTTGATATACGTGCAGGGTCCAATAGTAGTACTCGGCCCAATATCTCAAGGCACTAACTAAGGAGGATAGACCGTACCCTTAGCCGTACTACCCAACTACCCAGGTACTGGAGAGTATCTTCCTGAGTGTTGTTCTCAGTGACACTATAGAAGTCAGGCAGTTGATCGGTTTATCTAAAGAGGGATTCAGGTAATCTAGGTCGATCCATACACAGGTGTTGTCTGATGCGCTACCACTCGAATGGGTACCAACAGGGGTTACAAGGGTGGCCAACAGATGTGCGCTTAAGTACCACTTGTATTTCCTGCTTGTATGAATCCCTCAACCGTGGGTTTATGCGCATAATGACAGATCTCTATGGCTTAGAGATGATGAAATACGTCTCTACCCTGAAAAAAAAATTAACCCACACTTTCTGCCGAGGAAAGTGATATGATACCACTTGTAATATACCAGATATAAAATGTATGTAGAACAGAAATAAAATGCTAGTAATGGCAGAATAACAGCAATATAACTAGAACATTCACCACAATAACACTGAAATGATATAAGAATAACAACATAAATATCACTTTGGATCTGAAAGAAATGTTCATGAGCCTCTTCGAGGGGGAAACCTCCAGTTGAGCAGATCTCTTTTACAATAATATCCAAGCTAGGGTTCTCATACCCTCGACTCCTATTTATACTAAAAAGAGGCATCTATAGGAAGATCCTTCTAAAAGCGGAAGCTTCTATTAGGTCTTCTTACATCCGCCTTATTCTGTTTTATTGAAAGGCCTTATTAATATTGACCTTTATTACATCTGAATATATTGTTCTACCTATGTGCGGGTTAGGACCCTAACAGAATCAGAGGCTATATTATTACAGATAAAAGAAACACTGAATGATCACAGAGATATCATTTTATGAGAGATCTTAAAAGAGAAGGAGTGCATAGAAACAAGAATAGGAGACTTCGACATAGACTGTGTATTGGATGCAGAAAACAGGTGAATATCATGACAGAAAGTACTTGCGAAATTTTGGGAAATTCTGCTATGATTCCTTCATTGGGAGGAATCAGGTTGTTTAAAGGAAAGATGAGAACCCTATGTAGAAGACTTACTCATATACCTATGATTTCTCATGGAACATTGACTGAAGAAGGGTTCGAGGTCATTGAGTTTGTTGAGAAAAACACACCTTTTGCACTTTTGTTAGAAAGGACTTGGATTGAGAAAGATCGGATCCGAAGGAAAGAAGAAGAGGAAGCTATAGAAAAGAAAAAGCAAGAATTAGGGATTTCATGCCTAGGAGAATAGTGTGCTTAATAGAAGAAAAGGAGGACAAGTCGAAGCAACTAAGGGCTAGCGAACTAGGTGTTGAGGTTGAAAGAACACAAGAAGGCTTAAAGAACCTATCCATGCAGGAGAGAAGACCACCTACCCCTGAAGTAATAAGAGAAGAGGTATTCCACTTAAACCCTGTGAAAGACCCTCAATAGTGCGAAGTTACTATGCTAAGAGAAGATAAGAATAAAAATGGAAAGAGGAACCTAGTGACTCAAATCACAAGAAATAAGGCTAGAAAGATCAGTAAGAAGAAAGCAAAGTTAGAAAAATTGTAGGAGGTTCCAAAGAGGACTTCGCAGAAGGTAGACTTAAGGAACTTGAACCTTGCCAGAATAGCAGAATAACACAGAAAATAACTTCGCCACGGTGAATCAATATGACCATTGGAGGCGTCTCAACCATTAGAACGACGCTCTGGAATGGATAGAAACACAGTTATTGCTGGAAAGATCGCCATTGGACCATTGGGACAGCACCATAACGGACAGGGATGATTTTAAGGATGGAAATTTATACTAAAATGTAGAAAAATGGGATAACCTTACTAGTCCTTAATATGCAAAATCTAAAATGTTTGGCGATAGTTTTGTAAAAATATTCAAATTTCTAAGGATTTTATATAGTTTCTTTAAAATTTTGGTGATTTTTAAGGTAAAATAATTTTATTCTATGGAATTTGGGCAAAACATTTTTAGAAAAAATGAAAATTAACGAATCTTTTTTGGGAAAAACCATAGAAAATTAGCCCATTTGCGAAATTTAGCCCCTAAAATCATCTATACGGATGGATTGAGGAATTCTTGCCCGTTGGAGGAATCTATTACGACATTGTCTATTTAATTCGTCAATTGTCTCACCGGAGACACTTTTGCAAATTGTGATTATCCAAGCCCACAGAGAACTGATCGATATCGCGTTGTGCTTATTGAGAACTTGCCACCTATTTTGATTATCTTGAGTGTTTGTCCGCCTACCCAAGATATTTGATCATGAGCATGCATGTCGGGAAAACTTAGCGCAATAGAGAAATCCGTCGAAGAGATTTTGATTGAACTTATGGCTGAGAAGGTCATGTCCGTAGGAGTATAGGCCTCATCGACGAGAGGATTTCAAGCATCCTCGTCGATCGCATGTAGATCTGGGCCATCCCAAACCGCGATAGAGAAAAGAAGTAAGCATTGCGACAACCTGGCGAATGTGAAGCTCATCTCGTCGGTCTTGCCTGACTACATCCTGCCTCTGGTTGGCGCGGTTAGTCATGACAGCATCCCGAGAGATTTTGAATACATCCTCATCACTGCGTACCTCCCAAAGGGGATACACACAGTTGGAACACAGCTAGGACTGATCATTGATCTCAAGATCAGTGACTTTAACCTAGGATATAGGAAGAAATATGCGTTTCTCGCACCACATAAGTACTTGACAAAGACGACTGGGAAGAAGCTGAAGATAGTTCCCCAGCCATGGACTAAGGAGATCCCGAGGTCCACCATCCTCAATGTCATGAAGATACCCCACTTCGACACACATCAGGAGGTTAACGCGTACGTTAAACTCCTCCTTTTGTGATACCATGGAGGTTATCTATGGTTAGATATGTGCATGAATATGGATCTGGCATTGATCCACATGATCACTGGATTAAACATGCAGGAACGAACCCTCAGAAATTATACCCAAGGAAGGTTGCAGATCGCACCCTAGCGCAGTGAATAAAGGACACCTACGGCGATGTGGAGAAGGGGAATTGGGGATACAAGGTAGCCTCCATCCAAGATGGCGCAGTGTGCCTAGCTTTCCAGTTGATCGATGATAATATTGTTAGGAAGAATAGACCAACGCAAGTCACGGGGTTCATCGTCGACCTCGCAGGAAAGTGCATTGAAGGGATGGAGATGAACTGGTGAGCTACCTTGTTAACCAGTTAGAGTAGCATTGTCACGAAGCACAGGACCAGGGCTACAAGTTTCACTTCAACTGGTTGTTGATTCTTGTTTCCTTTGTCGCTTGGGAGATGCCAGAGGAAGCGACCTTCTCTGAAGTCTAGTTGTCTGAACCACTAGCCACAAGGTTCACCACCTTTTGGTATTCAAGCGATATGGCGAAGTAGTGGTAGTTGAATGATGTCTTCCACACTTACTACCTACAACTCATGCGAGCCATTGATTCATTCTCCCGAATGACCTCGAATACCTTGCATACTTACAGGCCAATAGCGAAGTTCCACGCAGACAGACACTTCATTTACATCACTACGCATAGGGATGAAAGCAAGGAGGAGTTGTAATCATACTATAAATTAATTGATGAAGACATGGAGGAGATAACCAAGGAATGGTCGACTGAATTCCTTGTACCAGTCGAGAAAACAGAGCTCTCCAACCATGATATCATCAAAATTCCTGTGGTCACCCGAGAAGAATATGATGGACCAAGCAGCGCTAAGAAGACGAAGAAGAAGGAAGAGGTGCGGGAAATAAACAACGCATCGGAGGAAATTGCGTCTGATTCACCTGGAGGAGGAGGAGGTGACGAAGTAAACCAAGAATAGGAAGGGGAAGAATACAAGCAGGAACAGGGTGAAGTGACACCGCCTAAAGATCCCCTTACAGAGGTTGAAAAATCAAAGAAAAGGAAGGTTTCTCCAAAGAAACCCTCAACACGGAAGAAGTCACTAGCCAATAAGCCCCAGTCACAGACTGTGCTTACAATGGATGATATTGACCTCATCATCGCAGTTGTAGCAGACACTTTGGAGGATATTTTGCAACGAAACAAAGCGAAGAAGGAGACAATGTACGAAAAGATCAAGGCAGATCTGAAAGGGGTACAACAAGCCCTCAATTCGAGTCGTGCAGTGTCTACTGCACCATCATCATCAGAAGTTATAGAAGTGGGAGATGAACCCACCCAACTATGCAAATTAGTAGATGCGACAGAGGCTCGCCTTCGACAAGGACAGGAAGAAAAATATCAGGCCATAGAGGTCCTGAAGCAAGCAAAGGAAGAAGCCCTAGAGAAACATCAGGTTGCGCAGTAAGAGAAAGATGACCTCCGGGTGAAGTTTGAAGAGGACAGAGAGAAGATCCAGAAAGAAAAAGAACAGCTGCTCACAGAGAATATGGGAGTTAAAGAGGCAGTCACTAGAGCACTTCGCTATGTGTCAGGTTTGACACAGATGGAAGAAGAGATAGCTAAAATTCAACTAGGGAAGCTCGTTGAAGCCATTCAGCAACTTCAAGAAAGAGTAGCATAATTGGAACTGCAAGTAGTGCCAAGAACTTTGCAGGAAGTGCAAGATCAGAAGGAAGAAACTACCAGGAGTGCAGTTGAAAGAATCAAGGCATTGGCTTTAGAATACAAGAAACTAAGTAACCGAAGTGCGCAGACCTGTGAGTGCCTTGCAGAAGACCCAGAATTGAGGACATTGGAGTCACAGCTATAGGAGGTGAAGCAGCAAGCATCGACAATACAAGCACAGTTGAAGTTGCTTTCAGCGGTAGAAAATATGAAAAGGTCGCATGAGCAGCGTGTCGTTCAGCAACAGGTCAATGCCATCCAGAGTAGAGTCATGGAAGTGACCTAGAGACTCCAATCGGTGCAGGACAAAGCCTATACACTTTTTGAAGAGATCGAGGGACAAGGTGCACAGCTGGAACAAGTGGTCACCATGATGGAACAGCGCTTGGAAGGGCCTATCACTGAGAAATTCATTCAAGAGTTCATCGAGTAGGACGCTTTGGTGAAGTAGAAAGTCGAGGCATCCTGAGCCAAGCTTGAGGCCTTCAAAGTAGAATTGCCTAGATCAGAATGACTTGGGATGAGTCACAGGTGAATGTTGGGCGCATGTTGACCCTCGACCAAGTTTTGGAGAACCTTGGTCGTGTTTGACCATTTTTGGGACTTCAACAGGCTAGTCGAAGAAGGATCACCCAGGCGAAGCGAAAATCGCGGGATCTCGCCCCCTTTTGCAGGTTTTTTGGGTTTTAGGGTTTATATAATGGGTATGGGATGTCGGCCCATGGGTTTACCCATGTTTAGGACCCTTTTGTAATGTATAAATAGATAGCTAGGCAATGTAAGAAGTAGACCTAGTAGGTCGATGGCTTAGTGCTAATGTTAGCTATGTGCAAAAAGATGTGTTAAGGATTGCAGAGCGAAGTGCAAGCATTTTGTAAGTACTTTGTGCGCAGACAGTATAAGGCTTTGTGGTTGGACCTAACTTGAGGAAGGAGGATCTGGCAAGGTGCGCACAGATCTTGTGTCCTATGCAGAGTTGGTTATGTGGCTCTGTGCATGTAAGATGATTTGAAGAAGCTAATAAAGAAGAAGAAGAGTTGGTGGGCGTAGCCCCACACTGGGGTGAACCACATATATCCTGTGTTATGTGCTTTGTGCTATATTGTTCTTGTATTTGCTTAGTGCACTGTTATGATAGATAGATCTATGAATGTTTAGTGCTTATGATCTGAATGAATGTTAGATCTGCTTTGATGCTATGTGTTGAATGGTTAGGTGTGCTTAGACCTAGATTAATATTGCATTTTTTTGTAATTAGGGTTTCACCCTGCGATGTGATTAAGAGTTAAAGATTAATGAATGTTAATTGCTAAGTGTTATGTTAAGTATTGTTATCATAGATCTGTGTCCCATCTAGGTTGTAGACACTTGAGTCCTGCAACCCCCCCTGCCTCTACCTTAGGTGAGACTTCATATGCTTCGCAGGTGTTGTCAAAAGGGCCGATAGTTAGGGTTTTGTTGGTGCGTTGTTGAATCGTTGAACCCTGGGTCTGCCCATGTGCCAACATCTTTTTATTTCAAATCTATGTCTCTTTATGTTAAGCTTAATCACATATCCACTAATCCAAGGAACCATAACAATCTCTCATATTGATACAAACCCAAACATATATAAAATCTTGATTTTGTATGTCTCCTAAAAAAACATTGAAACTTTAAACAAATACTTAAAAATGTGTGAAATGGTCTTAATTGCATACTTGAATGTTTTGAGTACATTTTGATTAGTATAAAAGCATTTCTACATTTTTATCATTATTTTAAGCTTCTTTGTAAGGAAAGACTTTCTCTCTTTTATTTCAAATTATTATGTTTCTTTTAATACACAAAACTTTATAATTTAAACTTTGTTTTTTGAAAAGGATAGTGTTATTTGTCTATTTATCATCTCTCAAATAAAGGAGTGAAAGATTCCACAAACATTAACTACCATATAATCTCTAGTAACATTTTTGTTAAAACTGATTTTGATAACTATATTTTCCAAAAACACCACCAAAAATTGCACAGTGGTTAATGTTTGCTAAAAATTTCAAAACTTTTGTGCTTTTTGTTATCACCTTTGTAAGAATTTCTTATCCACAAGGATTGTTACAATGCTTTTAAAAATATTGCATGTTAATACTATAACTATTATAACCTAGATAATGGAAAGACTTCTTAGTAATTTTGTAAGAATCTCCTCTCTTCCTTTGCATAATAGTGTCAAACTACAATTCATATTATCAAACTACAAATCAAGTTGCTCTCTTGGCAAGGATCTAATCGTTGCCACAATGTTGATTTGTCATGGTCTTCTAACCTAAATAATGGAAAGTCGTCCTAGTAATTTTGTAACAATCTCCTCTTCCTTTGCATAATAGTGTTAAACTACAAATCATATTGTCAAACTACAAATCAAGTTGCTCTCTTGACAAGGATCTAATCGTTGCCACAATGTTGATTTGCCATGGTCTTCTAGCTATGACATTCCTCGGCTCCTTTTAAAAGATAATAAGTTGTGTGTTTGTTTAGTTTGTATTTGTTTAAATAAATTATCATTCCTCACCTCCTCCTTCTTAACTAATGAATTGTGCCTTTGTTTAATTTTTTTATTTTTTTATTAGATTAAATATTTTTGATTTTTTAAATTAAATTAAATATCAATAATGTTTTTTTAACTAATTAGTTCACAACCATGAAATACTTCAAAATAATATCAAAAAATTGTCATTATGCATAAATCCTCATTCCAAGGGGAAAATGTCAATCTTCCATAAAAATGCAGAAACAGCATATTGAAATAACCTAACCTTGATCGAGAGCAAATGGTAGAAACAAAATAAGAACCTCCTTTCAGTAAGACACCTCTGAACTATCATAACAAACGCTGAAATAATTATCAAATTAAAAGTAGGAGGAGCGAAGACTGCGCAAAGGAAGCATTTTTCTTTCCTTTCTAAGTGTTTAATCAAGTTCAAAGCTAAGCTCAATATTAATATTATAAAAGAAATTGGAGATTAAATTCATTAATATTATAACAGATGTCATCGAGATTAAATTATTTTTTTTTTAAATACTCAAATAGTATTACCTTCATAAAAGGAATCATCACAAAACAACAAACAAAGAATTTCAATAATAAAAGATGTACGAATAAGAAGTTGCATATTATAACAGAAATCATAGATTAAAGAATTTCGATAATAAAAGCTGTACCAACAAAACTACGAATAAAACGCTGTAGTGTTTGTACTGCGACTAGTTTTGGTTGGTTATCAGAATTTATAGTAAAATATATGACATTGAGTTGCGATATAATAGTTAAATTTCATCCAACTCTATAACTCTGTTTTATAGAATTTATCTGAATATTTGAATAGTGGAATATAAAGGCGTTGTTTAATTTTTCTATGAAATATTTTGTTGAATGTTTAGACTATTATAGATAGGGATGCTATAAAATGACTTTCTATCGATTTTATTTTCAAAGTCATTCTTACTTAAATTAGGGGTTAATCTGCTCTGCAACAATGTTGTTCACAGATTTTCATATCAAGGCATGGGGTTGTGTGTACCAATGTTTCATCACTAGCAATTCATTTATAGAGAAAGTTTAAAATTGTCAAAATAAAATTTATATATTGTAGGTATTAGGGGTGTAAGATCCCTAGATATTTATAAGTATTAAGGGGTGTAAGGTACCTAGATATTTATAGGTATTTAAGGGTATAAAATAGAGTACCTAATTAAAAAAAAAAATTATTGAAAAGATGTATTGGATAGGAGATTTCAATAAAAAGATTTTGAAAATATTTATTAGTATCTAGTGAAATTATAAATTTTAATATTCCATAAATTCATATATTATGTTATAAATTAACCTAATAAAAAAATGTGTTCGAGATTTATTAATCACCTTGTAAAATCAAAAACCCAAAAACACTCAAAATAATTGAGAAACGTCAAAAATGTCTCACTATATTTAGTCTTCTTCTTCCATTCAAAATGGTGCCATGTATAGCGGCAATAACTCAAGTAACCTAATCAGACAAGGATAACATAAAGCTCAAAGCTTACCAACAGATAGTAAGAAAGAAAAAGGCTGATTTCATGGTCTCGAGGAGAGAAGAACTAATATTCCTTGGGAAAAATAACCCCAAACTGTTCTGGAAGGAGCTCCAACCG
>ML796056.1:209000-227887 GCA_009831015.1 Picea engelmannii
AACCCCACTCATAACCATCAGCAAAAGGCGTACATAGGGGCCAATATTTCTTGGAGATCTAAAATTCTTATTGCTCAATTAAGGACTAATTCTCATCAACTCCGTTGTGAAACAGGGCGCTGGAAAAGGCCAAAAGAAAGGTGTGAAGAAAGAGTATGTATTTTGTGCTCATCCGAAAAAGTGGAAACAGAAAAACATTTCATTTTAGAATGTGAGGCCCTCAAAGACAGCAGGGAAAATTATGCAGGTATTCTGGCAGTTAATTCTTGGGATAATCTATTCAGCAAAGAGTTTGTTGAGAAGCTAGGAGAAATTATTGTAAAACTTCACAGGAAAAGGGCCGAATACAAAAGACAGATGGAAAAACAATCTGTCCCATAGGCTATTTTTAGCCTCGTGGACGTTAAAAATACTTTATTTCTTTCTTTCTTTCACCATGAACTGCATGACTGAGTCGTAATCGTCGGACTTCTGCTATTAGTTTAAAATCCCAACAATGCTCAGCATTAACCGGAAAGTTGGGTCAGTATACTTGTCATACTATTTTAAAATTGACGTTGATTTAACTCACAGGGTCTGGACAAGTTGCAAATTGGGTTCATTAAATAAGATGTAGGTCCTTAATCATAAAAGAATTAGGAAAAAAATATGGATATTAAAACAAGAGTTGCATGGCACAATACAAATTTAGGATGAGGAATTAGTGGAAAAATAAGAGTATAAGAAGAGTTGCATGGCACAACATAGACAGAGTTGTCATCTTACCTTTAAATTATAAATCCCTCATTAAGATATGTAAACTATATTTTTATAACTTTAGTATATATAGAGTATGAATTTTATGTTTATAGAAATTTATTTAATATAAATTATATAATTATATAAATTTATAATTTAATAGAATCACTTTATTAAATGATAAAAATATATATTATATATATATAATGTTGACATTATTAATTTTAAGTTTATAAATTTTAAAAGTGTTAATTTTTTAAATAACCATAAATATAAAGTAAAACAATGTAAACTAAACTATAAAAGTATAATTGATATTAAGGATGGTTGGTGATAATAAATCCAAAAAGTTAGATGTTTAATCTTTTTAGTATACAAAATTTTAATATAAATATTGTATTAAATGTAACTTGATAAAATATAGATAGAAAAATTGATTTTTGATGAGAGGAAAAATGGAGGCAGAAGGTGCAAGGTTGGCAAGGGGCACACGAATCCAAGGGATCAAGACGACAAGGGGTCAAACAAGGACCAAGAGGGAAAGTGTATACATAATGGTTGTTTGGTCAAAGCAAGTGAGAACCCTCAATATGAGGTCACCTCGGCTAGCATCGGAAACTACATCCAATGAATGAAAGACCATATGCTTATTGGGAAATTCATAGGCATCTGGCCCTCAGAAAGGGCCTTGGAAATTTGGATAAAGTCCCACTGGAAGGTGAAGGGGAAAATAGATCTACAGCTAGGATCTAAGGTTTTTTTCACTCTCATATTTTCTGCAATGAAAAACAGAGACAATTTTTTTGAACAAGGTCCTTACTTCTTCAACTCAGTTAGTCTGGACGTGAGATATTGGACACAAAGATTTTCCTCGGAGAAAGAATATTTTACAGCAGCACCGGTGTGGATTAAAATTTACTCACTACCACAAGAGTTTCGAGACCTCGAAACCCTGGAGGGAAATGGGAATACCCTGATCTCTTTCATCAAAGTCTCGGAAGTAACCAAATCGACCAGGTATATCTCTTATGCCAGAATCTATGTTTACATTAATGTAGCAGGTGCCCTTGTGAAGTCAATCACAGTTTCATACCAAGACAATGATTAGACTCAACCCCTAGACTATGAGCATATACCATTCTAGTGTAGAAAGTGTCACATTCACGGCTACCTTTTTAGGGGTTGCCCCCAAAATGCAACCAACCCATCAAGCAAATCCAAAGAGGAGGCCAAACAGGAGGGTTTCTTTAAAATCCCAAGCAAAAGAAAGACGAGCAGAAGGGAAAATAAGCAAACAAGGACGACTTCGGAGAAGAACAATGCTAACATATTCCAAGCCTTGGAGGGGGAGAGTAGTGAATTGAGAGAGGATGATGAACCAAAAGACCAAAAGGAAGACACACATAACACAAGCGCAAAAGGGAAGGAAATCCCAAAAAGAATAAATATGTCCCAAAATTTAGGGGGAGACCAGTTGGCAGAGGGGGAAGCAGAGATGAAATATACCAAGGACCAAGAATCTGAGTCAGAATAGGAAGCAGAAGTTGAAACGACATAGGATATGTATCTGGAGGAAGTGGAGGTGGATATGATAGCCCTAAGAGCAGAACATGGAGAACAAAAAATCAATAACATGTCAATCCACCAATTGTGTAAACTGTAAATGGATTTGTTGAAAGGAAAAGGGTTGGGAGCTTCCCCATCCTCCACCATGGACAACCTAGGGATCAAAACCAACCCCCTCAAGCCTCTAAAAATGAGTCCAAGGGAGGAGAGGAAGAGATGTAGAAAACCTCACAAGAAGAAAATAGAGGAAATAGGGGTCCTCTTGGTAGATTCAGGCCAAATGGTAAGTCTCCCAGATAAATATTTATCCTCCCAACCAAAGTGTTGATATGAATATTATGTCATGGAATGTTAGAGGATTGAATGCCCCATCAAAACATAGGATGTTACGGAAGAGAGTCATCCAGGAGAAAGCAAAGTTAGTTATCTTACAAGAAACAAAATGTGATATGAGAACAATAAAAAGTATAGCCCAAAAAGTTTGGAAAGGATGTGCAATGGAAGCGAGTGAAGAAGACAGGGCCTTGGCGGTGGGACTCGCCATCTTGTGGGATCTGAAAGTTATAAAGGTTGAGGTACACTCTACTTGTCAGAGTATCCTAACGGTAAAATTCAAAGTCATAGGATCGGTGGAGCAGGGGTACGTCTTTAATGCATACGGCCCCCAGCCCTAGGACAAAATAGGGATTTCTTAGATGAGTTAATTTTTTTAGGAACCACTATGCAGCAACAACCCTGGATCGTTGGAGGTGATTTTAATCTAATAAAATCACTATCAGAGAAAAAGAGACAAGATAGAAGACTACACCCAGAACGAGGCCTTTGTGTCACTGATAGAGCTCCTCATATTAATAGATATCCCTTCGAGGAGTGGTATGTTTACTTGGAACAACAAAAGAGGAAATGATAAAAGGATAGTGGTGCACCTAGACAGATTTTAAGTTTCTGAAGAAAAAAAATCCAGTCTAAGTAGGCTCTCTCCGCGGATGTCTTATCCTACTATGGGTCAAACCACTAGCCCATTATTTTAGAATGGCAGAGAAACATAAGGAAGGGCCCAAGCCCTTTCAATTTCAAAAATTTTGGTTGGAACACCCTGACTTCCAACAGAACCTGGAACTCTGGTGGAAGGACCAAAAGTATCTGTGTGGAACAAAGATGTCTCAGTTCCAGCAGAGACTCAGAAACGTATGTAATTGTATTAATACATGGAACAAGGATTTCTTTGGAAATGTTTTTGAGGAGAAAAGGAGACTCGGAACTGAGATGGTGGAGATAAGTCTATTCAAGGGGTTTTCTCGGAGGTTGTGACTACAAGGGAGGAAGAAGTAAGATTGGAACTGAACAAAAGAGAAAAACAAGAAGAAATGTTATGGAAACAAAAGTATAGAATTAGTCGGCTCAGAGAGAGGGAGAAAAATACCAAGTTTTTCCATAATGCCCTCCTGTAAAGGAGAATTAGAAATAGGATTGTGTACCTAAGATCCGTTGAAGGAGAAATCAAGGAAACCCAAGAGGACATTGAAGCCGAACTAACAAACTACTTCATTCATCTATTGATAGAGCCAGACCAGCACAGGGAGGAATCCATACATAGGATTATAGAGTCTATCCCCAATTTGGTCTCCTCGTAGCAAAACCAAAGTCTCATAAGACCAACATCTTTGGAGGAGGTGGAAGTTATAGTCAAGGACATGGCCTCGGAAAAATCCCTAGGCTTGGATGGATTCACCATAGATTTCTTTTAACTATGTTGGCTAATTCTAGGACGGGATATTTTTTAGGTGGTCAAGGAGTCTTGTTCTTCCAGATCCATTCTACAAGCCTTCAACACCACTTTCATCGCTTTAATTCCCAGGGCCAAGGAATCCATCATTGTAGATAAGTTCCGACCTATATCCTTCTATAATGTCATTTATAAGATAGTTATTAAGTTAATAGCAACTAGACTTAAACCCATCTTGTCCATCATCATTTCCCAAGAACAAGGGGGTTTTGTGGAGAGTAGAAAAATCCTGGATGGTATTGTGGTGGCCCATGAGACCATCCACTCCCTCAATTCCACAAGGAACACAAGAATGATGACGAAGTTTGGTATGTCCAAAGTGTATGACTGTATGAATTGGGTCTTCCTTAGGAAGTTGTTGGAAGCATTTGGTTTCAAGGAGGATTGGGTTAAGTGGGTTTTAAACCTGGTCTCCTTAGCCTTTTTCTCATTCTTGGTAAATGGATCTCCCTCCAAAACCTTCAACCCCTCTAGAGGCCTCGGACAAGGCGACCCCCTTTCACCCTTTCTATATATCATCCTGGCGGAGGGCTTGGGATGAAGTATAAAATGGGATAAGATTGAAGGATCCAATGAGGGTATTTCCCTACACTCCCTTAAGGAGCCTCTCTCACATCTGCAGTTTGTGGATGACACCTTCCTGATAGGCCAATTGATAGTCAAAGAATCTCTAGCCTTTAAGAAGGTCTTGGATTTATTCAACAAAGCTTTTGGGACCCTAATCAACCTGGAAAATCATATTTTTTTTCTTTAACACTCCCCAACTAATCCAGAGAAACATTTCCCTCCTCCTTGGTTTCCAACAAGCGTCCCTCCCTTCAAAATACCTGGGGAATCCACTCATAACCAAAGCCATCTGTAATACCTCTTGGGAAGAACTCTTGGCCAAAATAGAATACAAGCTCTCCAGTTAGACCCATAGTTTCCTCTCTCTCCCGAGGAGAATCTGATTGATTAAATCAATTATAATGTCAATGTTAATGTATATATTCTCAGTCACAGTCTCTGCTAAGAACGTTCTAAAGAAAATTGGGAACTTGAAATGCTCTTTCCTCTAGGGAGGAGCGACTAAAGATAAAAAAAAATGGGCTCTGGTAGCATGGAATAATTTATGCAATCCTAAGAACCGGGATGGGTTAGGAATTAGAGATACGCAAGCGATTGGTCAAGTGTTGGCGACCAAACTATGGTGGAGATGGGTTAAAAATAAGAATTCCCTGTGGGAAAAGCTATGGGAAAGTAAATACTCACCTCATATTCCCAATAGAAGTTGATCTGAGTAGAGGGGAATAGTTTGGTTTCGCTAATATGGAGTAATGTTTGGAAAAATGAGGACGGGTCCAACAATAGTGTTTCTAGAAGATCCATAGTGGTCACTCGGCCCTCTTTTAGGATGACACATGGGATTAGCATCCTATCCTCGGACACTATGAGCATATTCAAACTATGAGAAGGGTGTGTTAGAAAAACAAGATCGTGGAGCAATAAAATAAAACACAGAAGATACACAATTCAAAAGAGACACATATATACATGGTTCACCCAGTTTGGACTACGTCCACCAAATAAATTCTCAGGTCCTTCCTTTTTATTATTCAGCAAAATGAAGGGATACAACCTACAACACACTCGTTGTAACTTCCTCTTCGTTCTCTCACAGTCTCCTCTCTCATAATACAATATTCGCAATAATACACAGCTGCAATACAATTCCCTCATAAAAGAGGGTTTCCTTCTAGGGAAAAAACCCCTAACATAACTTTTATCGTTAGATCTGCGACCTTATAATGAATGATCCAAATTGACTATGAAATTACAATATTTTATAAGGCAATTTTTCCCAATATTTCTCTTCGACGGCGCTGCCCCCGAATCCCTTGCCTGGGGGGTATAAAAAAATTGTCGTCGCCCCCTCATGCCCCCCTCTTGGACCCCCCCTAGTGACAATTGTGGGGGGAAAATCCCCCCCACACCTCCCCATTAGGGAATGGGGTCCAAGCATGGATGAAACAGACCTATGAATGAGGAAGATAATCAGGCTCCACAACCAACAATCTCCCACTTGGAGATTGATCACAACAACTCCATTGTTGTTGTACCAGCTGGACTATACTCCACCTTGGACCTAGAAAATTTCTCATCATCACCTTCATGCTTGAAGACCAACTGAAACTCAGCAGGAACTTAGTTTCTCCCTTGTTCCTCCCTTTGTTAACTCGTTTGCAGTATTCTGGCTAGTGTGTATCTTTTCCAACTTCAAATGTCCATCTTCGAAGATGGAACGTATGAAATGGTACCTGAGTTGTATATGCTTAGTCTTCAAATGGAATTTTTAGTTCTTTGCAAGATGAATGGCACTCTCATTGGCACAGTACAACCTCTTATTCTCTTTCTTCTTTCCCATTTCTTCCATAAACCTCAATAACCAAATCATTTCCTTACTAGCCTCTATAGCAGCAACATACTATGTTTCTGTTGTTGAAAGTGAAACAAACTTTTGTAGTTTTAAAATCCAACTTATTGTTGTTCCACCTACAGTAAAAACATACCATGTGGTGCTTCTCCTTCTATCTTTATCACCTTCCATATTTGAATCAACATATCCCTATAGAATAGTGTTTGAACCTCCAAAACATAATGCATGAGTAGAAGTACCTCTCAAATACATGAGAATCCACTTTACTGCCTCCCAATGTTCTTTACCTGGATTGTTCATATACCTGCTCACAACTCCCACTACATGTGCAATATTTGATCTTGTGCAAACCATCGCATACATCAAGCTACCAATTGATGATGAATAAGGGACCGTGGACATGTATCCTATCTCCTCATGTGTCTTGGGACACATTTCCTTAGTTAATTTCAAATGGTTGGCCAAAGGTGTACTAATTGGTTTTTCATTCTGCATTCTAAACCTCTCCAACACCTTCTCTATGTACTCACCCTGAGATAATGTCAATTTTTTATTTTTCCTATCTCTTGTTATTATCATACCAAGGATTTTTTTTGCAGCACCCAAATCCTTCATCGCAAATGAATTAGTTAATTTATTCTTGAGCACATTTATAGCCTACATATTAGACCATGCAACCAGCATGTCATCTACATACAATAGCTAGACAATATAGCTTCTGTTTTCTAGCCTTTTAAAATAAACACAATGATCAGAATTACATCTACTATAACTTTGTTCTATCATAAACTTGTCAAACTTCAAATATTGCTACCTTGGAGATTGATTTAGGCCATACAAGCTCTTCTTCAACCTGCATACCAAATTCTCATTTCCTTTGACCTCATACCCTTGTGGTTGTTGCATATAAATATATTCCTCGAAATCCCCATGGAGAAAAGTTGTGTTTACATCTAATTGTTCAATATGCAAATCTTCTACTGCCACAAGACTTAAAATAGTCCTAATTGAAGTCATATTAACAACAGGAGAAAATATTTCATCAAAATTTATACTTTTCTTTTGTGCAAACCCCTTTACAACAAGTTTAGCCTTGTAGCACTTTTTTCCTCCATCTTCTTCATTCAAATTGTAAACCCATTTATTCTGCAATGCTCTTTTTCCTGTAGGAAACTGAACCAAATCCCAAGTCGGGTTATTTACCAAGGAATCCATTTCCTCTTCCATGCCTTGCTCCCACTTATTTTTAGTGTCTACCTGCATTGTTTCTTCATAACATTCTATTTCACCAGAATCAGTCAACAATAAATAATACAATTAAGGATATTATCGTTCAGGGGGTCTACTTAACCCGGTAGATATTCTAACAACACTTGCAGGATTTTGAGGTACTGTTTCTCTCGTTGTTGTACATTTTGATTTTCTAGTACCTTTGGAATTTCTTTTTCAGTGATCTCATCAAGCACTGTGTATTATGGTTTTTCTTCTTCATGTTTCCTTCCCTGCAACTGATCTTTATATATGACCTTCTCATTGAATATGACATCTCTACTCCTAATGATTTTGTGATTTTCATAATCCCATCAACGATAACCAAAATCATTAACATTGTATCCAATAAAGGTACACTTCTTGGATTTTTCCTCAAGCTTTGCTCTATTTTCTTTATCAATATGGACAAATGCTTCACAATCGAAAGTCTTCAAAAAAGAATAGTTTACCTTTTTACATGTCCATGCCTCCTCTGGAATTACACCATCCAAAGAGATTGAAGGTCCTTCATTTATTAAGTAAACAGCAGTATCTACATCATCTTCCCAAAACTATAAGGGAACCCTACATGCAATCTCATACTCCTTGCACGCTCCATGATTGTTTTGTTCATCCTTTCTGACACACCATTTTCTTGTGGTGTTCCCAGAACTGTTTTCTCTCTACGGATCCTATGGAATGAACAATAATCATCAAACTCATTTTTGCAATATTCACCTCCATTGTTTGATCTGAGACACTTCAACATTTTTCCTGTCTCGTTCTCAACCAAAACTTGTCATTTCTTAAAAGTGTCAAAAACATTATATTTTTGTCGAATGCAATAAACCCAAGTTTTTCTAGTTGTGTCATCAATAAAAGTAATATAATGACAAGAGCCTCTGAGAGATGATACCTGAGCCGGTCCACATACATTTGTATGCACAAGCTCTAACCTTTCACTCTTCTTTTCTTTTCCAACTCTGAGAAATCTGACTCTCTTTTGTTTTCCATAAACACAGTGCTCATAGAAATCCAAATCAATTTGTTTAATATCTGGCAACAAATTTCTTTTGTGAAGTATCTCCATCCCCTTCTCACTCATGTTTCCAAGACTATGACACCACAGTTTTGTATCCACTCCTATAGAAGCTAAAGAGATAGAAGAATCAGTATTACCAGTACATAAACACAATGTACCTACCTTCTCTCCTTTTTCTATCACTAATGATCCTTTGGTGACCTTCCACTCCTTATCTATAAATATAGATATACATCCTTTGTTGAGATTCAACAAGAAGATCCTAGTGAAAATTATGTACCTACACTAGGATGGAGCCTTAGGCTATTTTTAAGTGGAAGTCTATTTTTAGATGATGAGAAAATTCTATTTATAGATGATGTCTATTTATAAATGGTGAGTGAATTATATTTATAGATGTATGTCGAATATTATTATCCCTTAATAATAGTTGGACAATAAATATTAATATATTCTCAATGAGCACTTGGAAATATTTAACCGAAGTGGCAAATCAGTTAGCTATAGGCAATTCGAGTTCAAAAGTTGATTGGTGGGACATGCAAGTCGAATTAGTTGTAACTGAGTGATTCGAAGTTGTAACAGAGTTATATGTGTAGTTATGTGAGTTGTAAAGTAGTTTAACTCGGTTAAGTGAGTTAAGCTCAATTGTACTAGTTGTAATTGAACTTACACTGGTGAGATATCAGTGAATTAATTATTAATTAATTCACAATCAGTGGTCTCACATGCAACTGAAGATTTACCACTATTAACTACATGCATGTCAGATCTAGTGGAGACCCAGTTGAGATGAAGGTGAAAGGGACAGTTTGACTATCAGTTGTGACATTAGTGAGTGCACTCATGCAACCACACACACATTGGATGTTCCCATGAAGAATGTGCAGCCTATGCAAGAGGATTCATTCATTGCAGAGATTTCCATTAGCAGGGTTTGCGCAGAGGAGGCAGGCTTTCTGGAGGTAGTAAATTGGCACATGCATTTGACAATTTTTGTATGACAGTATGAGACGATTATATATTGTACTGAGAGCTCTTGGATTAGAGTTTTGTATGAGATTGTTTCATGATCCATGATATATACATAATATATGATAGTGGGGTTTTTAGTTTTATGCTTTCTCGGTAAAACATATGTGTTATGTGTGATTGATCTCTCTTCTTGATATTGCAATTGGCAATCATGTTTTAAATTCTGAAAGAATTTTAGTGGAAGCAATTATGTATTTAACAGTGGAATATAATTGTTAGATCAGGAGAATCCAGGCAATACATAATTTGTATTAAAATTTCTACATGGTATCAAAGCGCAGAAGATTGCAGAAGTTGAGTTTGTGATTGGATAGAATTTGAATTTGCAGAAAGACTTTCTTGGTGCTACAATTGATTCAAGATCGAAATGGATTTCAATGGATTGAGGTTAGAGTATGCACTCAAGGGAATATCGAACTACATTGCTTGGAAGGACAAGATGGAGGCAGTACTCGAAAACAATGGCTTGACGGAATTCATTGACAAGAATGTTCCTAAGCCAGATGTTGAAGACGCTGCAAATCTTGATGCATGGAAAAAGAAAGTGGAAAAGGCGAGGAGGATCTTGTTGGAGGGAGTATGAGACCACATTGTCTCAAACCTCCATGGGAAAGCCACACCATATGAAATGTGGAAGGCTTTGATGGATCTATTCCAAAACAGTAGCGACCATAGAAAATTGGCGCTCAAAGATAAACTCAAGAAGATTCAGATGGAGAAGAGCGACTCCATTCCAAAATATCTCACGAAGTTTGTCCAATGTCGGGATGAGCTAGGGAGTGTGGGAATAACAGTCGTTGATGATTATTTGGTGAGTTTTTCTCTCCTAGGACTTCCCAATAATTGGCACAGTTATCAAGACTCTGTCAATGGAAGGGAAAAATTGCCAGATTGGGAACGACTATGGTCAGATCTAGCACAGGAGGAGTTCAGGCGGAACACCAGAGATGGCTCTTCATCAAAACATGATGATGAAGAGGATTTTGCTTTGGTTTCCAAGTCAAGGAAAGGGAAGGGGAAGAAATTCCATTCAAAATCCGAGTCTAAAGGCAAGAAGCTGGATTTGTCCAAAGTGAAGTGTTTTTACTGTCACGAACATGGGCATCTCACTACTAACTATTCACAGAAGAAGAATAACAAGAAGGTTGTTGGAGTTGCAGCTGGTGAGGCCCTTGCCTCGCAATTTGAACTTGAATTCTCCTTGATCGCATGCATGGCGTCAAGTGCAATGGGATCAGTGTGGTATTTGGATAGTGGCGCTTCCTTCCACATGACGAGAGATAAGGAGATTTTCAGTGACTTGGAGGAGAAAGATCTCAAAATGCATATAGAGATGGGTGACAATGGAAGATACAGTGTGACTGGCATTGGTACCATTACCTTCTAGAGGGAGTCAGGTAAACCATTTCAATTGAAAGATGGTATGCATGTTCCAGGTCTGAACAAAAACTTGGTCTCAATCGCAATGTTAGAGGACATAGGCTATGACATTGTTTTCAACGATGGAAAATCTTTCCTGTGACATAAAACAATGGGTAAAGTCAAGAAGATAGGGTTTCGAGTTAAGAATCTCTACAAGCTAGAGGTAGATGGTTGCGCTTCCATGATGGGAAAGGCAGAAAAGTGGTGAGCCGGGATGAGGGTGAATTATAGCACAGGTGATTGGGTCATCTTCATCGTGGAGCCTTGAAAATCATGCAGCAAATATCTATTGGACTTCCAATGGGAACACTTGCTCAGTTAGATCATTGCAAGGGTTGCACCATGGGGAAGTATGTAAAGTCCAACTTTCATGAAAAGGAGAACCGTGCTTCGGTGATCATGGAGAGAGTTCACACAGACGTGTGTGGACCATTCTCAGTTGATTCAACAGCAAAACATAAGTATTATGTTATTTTTGTTGATGACTTTTCTCATAAATGTTGGATCTTCTTCATGAAGAAGAAGGATCAAACATTCTCAAAGTTTTGTGAGTTTAAAGCATTGGTGGAGAAAGAGTCAGGGAAGCAAGTGAAGGCTCTGAGGAGTGATAATGGTGGAGAATACATCTCTAACGAATTCAAAGACTTATGCAGTAAAGAAGGAATTCGAAGAGAACTCATAGTGCCTCATAACCCACAACAAAATGGGGTTGTGGAGAGGAAGAACATAACGATCGTGGGTGCAACACGAGCGATGTTGCATGATCAGGGCCTACCAATGCATTTGTGGATGGAAGCATGCAACACTGTGGTTTATGTGAAAAACCGTTTCCCTCATAGAGTACTTGGCATGAGTACACCCGAAGAAGCTTTCACTGGTAAGAAACCGAATGTTTCTCATTTAAAGATTTTTTGCTCATTTGTTTATGTGCATATGACCAAGAATGCCAGGAAGAAGCTAGAGTTGACCGCTGAAGTTGGGATATTTTTGGGGTACACAGAACACCCCATAATTATCGTGTGTATTTTCCTAAAAGTAAGATGATTTTTATGCAACGGGATATAAAATTTGATGAGGGGAAATCCATGTGGTTGTTGCTTGAGAGGGAGCTAGACTTGCATGCAGAGGAGAAATTGTTGGTTCCCAAAGATGAGTCTCAGGATGTGGATCATCCACATGAGGAGTTTCATGGAGTGGAGGAATCCACTCATGCAGAGCCATCCATCAAAAATGGAAGAAAGCGCACCACAGAAGCTGATAGATTGAAACTAGATGTTGCACAGAATGTAGGAGCCTCTACTTCACAACGCAGATAGAGACAGTCTCCTGATCAATTTACTGGATACATGGCTCTCATGAGAAAATGTATTGTGACTGAACCATCTTCCTTTCAGGAAGCAATGCAGGATCCTACTTGGGTTGATGCAATGGAGAGTATGACTCCATTGTCAAAAACAGTGCATAGGAAATTGTCCCAAGACCGGTCGACAAATCAGTGGTAGGTTTGAGATGGATCTACAAGGGTAAGATTTTAATCATTGTTCTTTATATTGATGATTTAATATTGAATGGTGATGAGAAGTTGATACACTCATGCAAGGAGGACCTTGCAAAGGAGTTCGAGATGAAGGATATGGGCCTCCTTCATTATTTCCTTGGATTGGAAATATGGTAGCGAGATGGTGAAATTTGTGTGTCTCAAGGAAAGTATGCAAGGGAGATACTGGGTAAGTTTCACATGGAGGGCTGCAAACCCATGGATACTCCTCTTCCAGGAAACTGGAGGAAAGAGGATGCTACTTCTGGAGAGGTAGTGGATTCTACTATCTATCGACAGTTAGTGGGTTCGCTAATGTATCTAGTGAACACGAGACCGGACATTTTCTATGCGGTTAACCAGCTGAGTCAAGCGATGGTTAGGCCTACCAAGCTCTTTTGGAAGGCAGGTAAGCATGTCCTAAGAGACCTGAGGGGCACATCTGAGTATGGATTATGGTACAGAAAGACGAAAGAGGTGAAGTTGCATGGCTTCATGGATGCAGATTGGGCGGGCAGCCCAACAGATAGAAAGAGCACATCAGGGGGGATCTTTAGTATCAGATCTACAATTGTTTCTTGGTACAGCAGGAAGCAGAGATCTATGGCAGTCAGTTCAGAAAAAGTGGAATACATGGAATCGATTCAAGCTACATGTGAGTCTATCTGGATGAGAAAGATATTGGTTGGTTTGTTTGGTTCTCATTTAGATCCGATAGTGATTCATTGTGATAATCAAAGTTGCATTAAACTCTCGATTAATCCTATGTTTCATGATAGATATAAGAATATAGATATCCGGTATCATCATATCAGAGATTGTGTGCAATGGAAGATCATGTTGCTTCAGTACATTCCTACGGAAGATCATGATGCAAACATTCTGACGAAGGCGCTCACCAAGAGAAAACTTGAATACCGTAGAGACAAGATCGGGTGAAGGATAATCCCTTTCTTGTTGAGAGGGAGTGTTGAGATTCAACAACAAGATCCTAGTGAAAATTATGCACCTACACTAGGATGGAGCCTCAGGCTATTTTTAGGTGGAAGTCTATTTTTAGATGATGAGAAAATTCTATTTATAGATGATGTCTATTTATAGATGGTGAGTGAATTCTATTTATATATGTATGTCGACTATTATTATCCCTTAATAATAGTTGGACAATAAATATTAATCTATTCTCAATGAGCACTTGGAAATAGTTGACTGAAGTGGCAAATCAGTTAGCTATAGGAAATTCGAGTTCAAAGGTTGATTGGTGGGACATTCAAGTCGAATTAGTTGTAACTGAGTGATTCGAAGTTGTAACAGAGTTATATGGGTAGTTATGTGAGTTGTAAAGTAGTTTAACTCAGTTAAGTGAGTTAAGCTCAGTTGTACTAGTTGTAACTGAACTTACAATAGTGAGAGATTAATGAATTAATTATTAATTAATTCATAATCAGTGGTCTCACATGCAACTGAATATTTACCATTGTTAACTACATGCATGTCAGATCTAGTGGAGACCCGGTTGAGATGAAGGTGAAAGGGACAGTTTGACTATCATTTGTGACATTAGTGAGTGCACTCATGCAACCACACACACATTGGATGTTCCCATGAGGAATGCATAACCTAGGCAATATGATTCATTCATTGCATGGATTTCCATTAGCAGGGATTGCACAGAGGAGGCAGGCTATCTGGAGGCAGTAAATTGGCACATGCATTTGCCAATTTTTGTATGACAGTGTGAGATGATTGTATATTGTACTGAGAGCTCTTGGATTAGAGTTTTGTATGATATTGTTTCATGATCCATGATATATACATGATATATACATAATATATGATAGTGGGGTTTTTAGCTTTATGCTTTCCCGATAAAACATCTGTGTTATGTGTGATTGATCTCTCTTCTTGATATTTCATTTGGCGATCGTGTTTTAAATTCCCCAAGAATTTTAGTAGAAGTGATTATGTATTTAACAGTGGCATATAATTGTTAGATCAGGAGAATCCAAGAAATACATAATTTGTATTAAAATTTCTACATCCTTCACTTTCCAACTTCCCCGTTGAAATCAGATTTTTCCTTAGATCTGGAACATGTCTTACCTCTTTCAACAACCATTGGTTTCCATTCTTTTTCTTTATTTTTACCTTTCCCATTCCAACAATTTTGCATAGTGCATCATCACCCAAATGAACCTGTCCAAAATCACCTTCAACATAATCTATAAAACATTTCCTATGGGGTGTGGCATGAAATGAAACCCCTGAATATACTACACAAGACTCAGAAATATTATCTATAGAAGAATCAATTCATCTTGCAACACATCACTTGTTACATTTTCTTTCTGATTTTTCTCATGTTGTCCATCTCTTTGTTTATTTGGAGCTCTGCAGTATTTCTTCAGATTTCCTTTCTTCCCACGGTTCCAACACTCTATTTTTCCTAGTCTGGATTTGAATCTTCCCTTCCTAGAATTCTTGCGGTTCTCTGAGCCCTTTCCTCTATCCTTTTGTCTTCCCTTGTTCTCCATGTTTAACGCATTGCCTGATGTCTCACCCATACTTTTCCATCGCATTTCCTCGCTAAGGATAACACCAACAACATCATCAAATTTTAGAGTGTTTGAACCAGAGACAGAGTTACTTACAGCCATGACCAAGCCATTCCATCTTTCTGGCAATGAGCACAGGATTAGAAGAGCCCTGACCTCATCATCAAATTCCACTTTTACAGAACTTAGTCTATTAGTAACTCTATTAAATTCATTTAAATGATCTGCAACAGACCCACCTTCTGACATATTCATATTAAATAATTGCTTCATTTGAAATACATTATTGGATGTCGATAATTTTTCATTCAGTTTAGTCAATGCGTCCATCATATCATCTCCTTCGTTGTATTTTCTTTTGAAATATTGAAATCCATTGACGCTACCAGGCTCAGCCATATCATTCCTATTTCCTTTTTGTCAAGAACTTCCCATTCTTCATCCTTCATGGTCGTTAGCTTCTTTGTTATTCCTCCCAATGGTAGGAATAGATCCTTCTGATATAAATAATCTTCCATCTTCATCTTCCATAACTGGTAGTTTTGGTCATTAAATTTCTCGACTCTAAACTTTCCATCTTCCACCATTGCTCCCACTTGAACCAGGAACCCTCTTTTCCTGCAAGTTACATTTCACTCTGATACCAATTGTTGTAAAAAATAGGATTGCGGAGAAATAAAATAAAACATAGAAGATACACAATACAACAGAGACACATATATAAGTGGTTTACTCAGTGTGGGCTATGTCCACCAGATAAATTGTTAGGTCCTTACTTTTTATTATCTAGCAAAATGAAGGGATACAACCTACAACACACCCATTGTAACTTCCTCTTATTTCTCTCACAATCTCCTCTCTCATAATACAATATTCGCAATAATACACAGTCACAATACAATTCCCTCATAAAAGAGGGTTGCCTTTAGGGAAAAAAAACTCTAACATAAATTCTACCGTTAGATTTGCGACCTTATAATGAGCGGTCCATATTTACTATGAAATTACAATATTTTACAAGGAAATTTTTCCCAATATTTCACTTCAGGGGTGTTTCCCTCGAATCCCCCACCAGGGGGGGCTACAAAAATTGGCACCCCCCCTGGACCCCCCTAGCGATAGTTGTGGGGGGTTAAGCCCCCCCACACCCCTGGAATGGGGTCCAAGCATGGCTTAAACAAACCTCTGAATCAAGAAGATAATAAGGCTCCACAACAAAAGGGTGATGATTCGGGAAGGCTAGACCAAATTTTTCCAATTCTTACAGACTCAACAGGATATGATGAACCCATATACTTGGTCCTGGAAACTGTTGGAAGACTGGACCATAGTATGGACTGAAGAAACGAAGAGGTTGATGCAAGAAATGATGTAGGTGTGACAAATAGAAGTAAGAATAGGGGAGGACATAGTTAGATGGGGAGCACAAGGCAATGGAAACTTTCAGGTGAATCATGCCTCCCTAGCAGTGGTGGGAACTGGCAGAGGAGCAATGAAAACCATTGTGGGATAAGGTCTAGAAACCAACTACTTGGCCAAAGATATCTATGTTCATGTGGCTCATCTCCAGCTGGAAAATCATGACATTGGATGGCCTTATCCAGAGGGGCTTCACAAGGCCTTCAATGTGCATGCTATGCAAGGTACAAAAGGAATCCCTTGACCATTTTTTAGGTTATTGTAGAGCAGTGAATTATCTTTGGGACAATGGGGCAGAATTGTTCAAACAGTCAGACAGGGTTAGAAATGACACACCAAGGACCATAGAGGAATGGGGAAAATATATCTTCGCAAATCCAATCCTCGATAGTGCCTAGAATACCTTCCCAGGATTCCTTCCATGGAATGTTTGGAAAGAAAGAAACAGAATAATTTGATAAAAAAAAAATCCTTACTAATGATTAGGTCTGGCATATCATCCACACCAATGTACAAGAATCCATAAAAGTCTCAACATGTTCTATGCACGATGCAGAACTGGAGAGCATAAAGTAATCGTCTTCAAAAATTGGAATCTTGGGTCATACTTGAAGCAAGCAGTCTTTGTCTAGAAACCCATGCATCCGAGATCTAGGGAACACTGGCAACCTCCCCAGGTGGGCTTCCTAAGTTAAACCTTGACCGTGCCTCTTAGGGAAATATAGGACCAACAGGGGTGGGGGGAGTGTTCAGAAACCATGTAAGAGATGTGCAGACCCTATTCACCTAAAACATGGGAAATTCCTCAAACAATGTTGTAGATCTGGATGACCTCCTCAGAAGTTAGCGATCGCATAGTAAAATGGATACAGGACCATTGTTGTGGAGGGATACTCCTGGGTGCTAATCTTAGCTCTAAGAAAAAATTTGAAAGGTACTCCTCAATAAAAATTATCGAAGAATTGGTGACTAGCGTATGGTCTCTCAAAGCCTATGAGGATAGCTAGGTTAATCCTGGTCATCATATCTGAACATATCCAACATAAATCCAATGCCTTAGTGGACTGCATGGCTAATGTGTGGGTCTCCCATCCTATTCAACATTGTGTTTGGCTTGAAGGGGACCCACTACCACGAGAGCTCCAAGAAAAAGTGGACCAACTGAAACAAATGGACATGTCTGGCACAAATGGGGTGACACATGAAGTGATGGAGGCAACACACATGGTTGGACTATCGTTCGATGCAATGGAAGTGGACAAGTGCTCAAACTCAAGCATGCAAACGTAGGTGGTAGCTACATCATATGTCCTTGACATGGGTTGGGTTTGATTGAAGTGACATGGGGGAGGGAGAACAGAGATCCAATCACAATGGATGTGCATGGGAACCACAAGGGTAATATGAGATTTTGTATGAGGGTGGTTCAGGCTCGTGAAGGAACCTCTATTAATTTCCCCATTGATGTGGACATGGTTCAGTAAGAGGGTGGTTCATGCTCGTGAAGCAACCTCTATTAATTACCCCATCGACATGGGCGTGGTTTAGTACAAGGGTGTTGTTTTGGCTCATGAAGGATTTCCGACACCAAGAAAGGCCCCTCGGGAGAAGATTGAACTAGGTTAACTAGCCATTTTTCTTGTTCTGTCTTAGACTGTATGTTAAGTCTTTTTTGTTTAAATCAAGTGGATAGCCTGGACCATGGGAATCATACTCTTATACCTAGTATAGATATTTTTTAAGGCCACATGCCCTAGAATTTAGAACTTTGATTGTTTCTTTGTTTTGTTAGAAATTCATGAGGATGATGACTTGATATCTCTATGACTATGTCGAGGAATTGGGTCTGGTTTCCGTTAAAGGTAGACCCCATGTACTTCTTGTACCATTTTTTTGCATATAATAGAATTTCTTGATCTTTTTAGCTTACAAAAAAACTAAATAAAATATATCCAAATAAATAGTATTACATGTAACTTAATAAAATATAGTCAAATAAATTTCCATAAAATTACAGAGAATAATACAATAATAATATTTTTATAAAAAAAATTCACAACGATATATATATATATATATATATATATATATATATATATATATATATATATATATATATA
>ML796056.1:227937-263409 GCA_009831015.1 Picea engelmannii
TTAGAGTTTTGTATGATATTGTTTCATGATCCATGATATATACATGATATATACATAATATATGATAGTGGGGTTTTTAGCTTTATGCTTTCCCGATAAAACATCTGTGTTATGTGTGATTGATCTCTCTTCTTGATATTTCAATTGGCGATCGTGTTTTAAATTCCCAAAGAATTTTAGTAGAAGTGATTATGTATTTAATAGTGGCATATAATTGTTAGATCAGGAGAATCCAAGCAATACATAATTTGTATTAAAATTTCTACATCCTTCACTTTCCAACTTCCCTGTTGAAATTAGATTTTTCCTTAGATCTGGAACATGTCTTACCTCTTTCAACAACCATTGGTTTCCATTCTTTTTCTTTATTTTTACCTTTCCCATTCCAACAATTTTGTATAGTGCATCATCACCCAAATGAACCTGTCCAAAATCACCTTGAACATAATCTATAAAACATTTCCTATGGGGTGTGGCATAAAATGAAACCCCTGAATATACTACACAAGACTCAGAAATATTATCTATAGAAGAATCAAAGCATCTTGCAACACATCACTTGTTACATTTTCTTTCTGATTTTTCTCATGTTGTCCATCTCTTTTTTTATTTGGAGCTCTACAGTATTTCTTCAGATTTCCTTTCTTCCCACAGTTCCAACACTCTATTTTTCCTAGTCTGGATTTGGATCTTCCCTTCCTAGAATTCATGTTGTTCTCTGAGCCCTTTCCTCTATCCTTTTGTCTTCCCTTGTTCTCCATGTTTAATGCATTACCTGATGTCTCACCCATACTTTTCCATCGCATTTCCTCGCTAAGGATAACACCAACAACATCATCAAATTTTAGAGTGTTTAAACTAGAGACAGAGTTACTTACAGCCATGACCAAGCCATTCCATCTTTCTGGCAATGAGCACGGGATTAGAAGAGCCCTGACCTCATCATCAAATTCCACTTTTACAGAACTTAGTCTATTAGTAACTATATTAAATTCATTTAAATGATCTGCAACAGACCCACCTTCTGACATCTTCATATTAAATAATCGCTTCATTCGAAATACATTATTGGATGCCGATAATTTTCCATTCAGTGTAGTCAATGTGTCCATCATATCATCTCCTTCATTGTATTTTCTTTTGAAATATTGAAATCCATTGATGCTACCAGGCTCAGCCATATCGTTTCTATTTCCTTTTTTTCAAGAACCTTCCATTCTTCGTCCTTCATGGTCGTCAGCTTCTTTGTTATTCCTCCCAATGGTAGGAATAGATCCTTCTAATATAAATAATCTTCCATCTTCATCTTCCATAACTGGTAGTTTTGGTCATTAAATTTCTCGACTCTAAAATTTCCATCTTCCACCATTGCTCCCACTTGAACCAGGAACCCTCTTTTCCTGCGAGTTACATTTCACTATGATACCAGTTGTTGTAAAAAATAGGATTGCGGAGAAATAAAATAAAACAAATGAGAAAATAAAACATAGAAGATACACAATACAATAGAGACACATATATAAGTGGTTTACTCAGTGTGGGCTACGTCCACCAGATAAATTGTTAGGTCCTTCCTTTTTATTATCCAGCAAAATGAAGGGATACAACCTAAAACACACCCATTGTAACTTCCTCTTCTTTCTCTCACAATCTCCTCTCTCATAATACAATATTTGCAATAATACACAGTCACAATACAATTCCCTCATAAAAGAGGGTTGCCTTTAGGGAAAAAAACTCTAACATAAATTCTATCGTTAGATTTGTGACCTTATAATGACCGGTCCATATTTACTACGAAATTACAATATTTTACAAGGAAAATTTTCCTAATCTTTCACTTCAAGGGTGTTGCCCTCGAATCCCCCACCAAGGGGGGCTACAAAAATTGGCACCCCCCCTGGACCCCCCCTAGCGACAGTTGTGGGGGGTCAAGCCCCCCCACACCTCGGGAATGGGGTCCAAGCATGGCTGAAACAAACCTCTGAATCAAGAATATAATAAGGCTCCACAACCAAAAGGGTGATGATTCGGGAAGGCTAGACCAATTTTTTCCAATTCTTACAGACTCAACAGGATATGATGAACCCATATACTTGGTCCTGGAAACCATTGGAAGACTGGACCATAGTATGGACTGAAGAAACGAAGAGGTTGATGCAAGAAATGATGTAGGTGTGACAAATAGAAGTAAGAATAGGGGAGGACATAGTTAGATGGGGAGCACAGGGCGATGGAAACTTTCAGGTGAATCATGCCTACCTAGCAATGGTGGGAACTAGCAGAGGAGCGGTGAAAACCATTGTGGGATAAGGTCTAGAAACCAACCACTTGGCCAAAGATATCTATGTTCATGTAGATCGTCTCTAGATAGAAAATCTTGACATTGGACGGCCTTATCTGGAGGGGCTTCACAAGGCCTTCAATGTGCATGCTATGCAAGGTAGAAAAAGAATCCCTTGACCATTTTTTAGGTTATTGTAGAGCAGTGAATTATCTTTGGGACAAAGGGCCAGAATTTTTCAAACAGTCGGAAAGGGTTATAAATGACACACCAAGGACCATAGAGGAATGGGGAAAATATATCTTCGCAAATCCAATCCTCAATAATGCCTAGAATACCTTCCCAGGATTCCTTCCATGGAATGTTTGGAAAGAAAGAAACAGAATAATTTGATAAAAAAAAATCCTTACTAATGATCAGGTCTGACATATCATCCACACCAATGTACAAGAATCCATAGAAGTCTCAACATGTTCTACGCACGATGCAGAACTGGAGAGCATGAAGTTATCGTCTTCAAAAATTGGAATCTTGGGTCATACTTGAAGCAAGCAGTCTTTGTCCAGAAACCCATGCATCCGAGATCTAGGGAACACTGGCAACCTCCCCAAGTGGGCTTCTTAAGTTAAACCTTGACGGTGCCTCTTAGGGAAATATAGGACCAACGGGGGTGGGGGGGGGTTTTCAAAAACAATGTAGGAGATGTGCAAACCCTATTCACCTAAAACATGGGAAATTCCTCAAACAATGTTGTAGATATGGATGACCTCCTCAGAAGTTAGCGATCGCAAAGTAAAATGTCTATGGGGCCATTGTTGTGGAGGGATACTCCCGGGTGCTAATATCAGCTCTAAGAAAAATTTTGAAATGTACTCCTCAATAAAAATTATCGAAGAATTGGTGACTAGCGTATGGTCTCTTAGAGACTGTGAGGATAGCTAGGTTAATCCTAGTCATCATATCTGAACATATCCAACATAAATCCAATGCCTTAGTAGACTGCATGGCTAATGCGTGGGTCTCCCATCCTATTCAACATTGTGTTTGGCTTGAAGGGGACCCACTACCACGAGATCTCCAAGAACAAGTGGACCAACTAAAACAGATGGGCATGGCTGGCACAAATGGGGTGACACATGAAGTGATGGAGGCAGCACACATGGTTGGACTATCGTTCGATGCAATGGAAGTGGAAAAGTGCTCAAACTCAAGCATGCAAAGGTAGGTGGTAGGTACGTCATATGTCCTTGACATGGGTTGGGATTGATTGAAGTGACATGGGGGAGGGAGAACAGAGATCCAATCACAATGGATGTGCATGGGAACCACAAGGGTAATATAAGATTTTGTATGAGGGTGGTTCAAGCTCGTGAAGGAACCTCTATTAATTGCCCCATTGATGTGGACATGGTTCAGTAAGAGGGTGGTTCATGCTCGTGAAGCAACCTCTATTAATTACCCCATCGACATGGGTGTGGTTCAGTACAAGGGTGTTGTTTTGGCTCGTGAAGGATTTCTGACACCAAGCAAAGCCCCTCGGGAGAAGATTGAACTAGGCTAACTAGCCACTTTTCTTGTTTTGTCTTAGACTGTATGTTAAGTATTTTTTGTTTAAATCAAGTGGATAGCCTGGACCATAGGAATCATACTCTTATACCTAGTATAGATATTTTTTAAGGACACATGCCCTAGGATTTAGAACTTTGATTGTTTCTTTGTTTTGTTAGAAATTCATGAGGATGATGACTTGATATCTCTATGACTATGTCGAGGAATTGGGTCTGGTTTCCATTAAAGGTAGACCCCCTGTACTTCTTGTACCATTTTTTTTCATATAATAGACTTTCTTGATCTTTTTAGCTTACAAAAAAACTAAATAAAATATAGCCAAATAAATAGTATTACATGTAACTTAATAAAACATAGTCAAATAAATTTCCATAAAATTACAGAGAATAATACAATAATATATATATATATATATATATAACCTTGTCAATGTGTAAAATAAATTACAAAAATAGATGGTCTAAATTTGGGAAGGAAAGATTTGGCTTTGTGAAGTGTTTAAATAAAACAAATTATGTTCTCCCACAACATAGGCGGTAGATATATGCATTGTATAATAAACTTACATGCTAAAAATAAACAATGATAATTGCATAACATAAATAACAAGATTTAGAGCCTTGTGGTGGCATTGCCTACAAATTCCACCTATGTTAGCATCTGGCGCCTCCATTGATTCCATTGTATTTATTGCACAATGTGGACCAAGTAGAATCCTATCTGGGGTGGGGAATCCCACATAATTAGCTATCTGAGTGACCAGGACCGAGATGATTATTACTTATTCATAGAGGGACGAAATTCATCTCCATAAGGTGATTTGTAGAGGTATCCATCTTGTTCCCCCTTTTCCAAATAGATTGTAGCCTCCCATCTTGCTCACACTTGCATGTTTCAAAAAAATTCTCCATTTTTTCGAGGCAAGCTTCTAATTGATCCTTCTCACAATCTTGTTGGAGCAGTATGTAGATGAGGCCACCATGTGTAACCCACAGATCTATGTTGCACTTATAGAGTTTTCTCTTGAGAGATCAAACTTCTTTGGTCAATAGACATCAACAACATTTACAATGCTCCAACACCATGGAGACGGAAATGAGAAGGGTGGGGGGATTGCAAACACAGTGGAGGTTCCCAAGAGTTCTAGGGATAAATTACATGGGGATACATAAGGGAGAGGGGAGGTGGGAGTCATAAGGGACACATAGGGGGGTGGCAGGAGTTAGAATAAAATGGCAATGGATGAGGGAGGGATATCAAAGGGAAAGGAGGGTGTTAGGATTCTAAAATCATGGGATCTAAGTTGTTATGCTTAGAGCACCATAAGGTCTCAAACAAAAAAATGGTGACGAATCGATCGTGGAATAGGATTTACATATGTGACACTCCCTTCTAGTTGCTATATGGAGAGCACTCCCTCCTCTAATGTCACCCCAAGGTTTGACACCACATATGTCTCTCTATTATGATGGTGTTTGACATGGCAGAGCTTGGACCTTCTAAAAAAAAATTAAGAGAGGCCTTTTAGACAATTATATCTATAAATTTCAAGGAGGATCTGGACTCAATACAAAATGATGAGGAAATCCCCCAAAATAAGGTGTCTAAAGACATTAATTATCTTGAGAGATTGATCCATTAGTAAGCTACTATAATTTTTTCTCTATTGTTTGATAATTGACCCACTTCGTAAGCAAATGATAGTTTTTACTGTCCTTCTAAGTCAATTACCCCCCCTTACCCCCACCCCATGTTTGTCAGCCTTGGGTTTCCTTTCAAGGGTCCATCGAATAATAGCATGTGACAATGTTTTGGGGATTAACACTGGGAAAATTCTTCATTTCCCATTCTCATCCTCCACTCAAATGTTCTTGGCAACTAGCTATCAATATTGTGGAGGGGGGTGGGGGAAGGTTTAGAAGTTGACAAAGTTATTGTTGTTATTGTGCATTGTAGTGCTCAGAGTTACTAAACCTAATTCATTTCCTATGTATGGTTTCAACTAGCGATCCAAGGGTTGTGCCCACTAAATTTATGGGTTCAAAGGGCTCATTTCTAAAGATATGTTTATTTTTGGTTAGCCATATCTTCCAAGCTAGATATTTGAGGAAGGAGTCCATTTTTGGGATAAAAAAGATCAATTTTTAGAGACATTGGATGGGATCTCTTCTAAGTGATAAAGAATTGATTCCAATTTGTAGTGGGGCTTGTGTTTTGCAAGAGCGATCTACCATATGATTCTAGTGGTGTTGCATTCTAGGAATAAGTGGGAGATGGTTTCCTTGTATTTTTTCAACATCGTGCATTTATATGGCCCTACAATACTTATTTTCCATAGAGTGTTTGCTATGAGAATTTTCTCATGAGCCAATAAACACTTGTACTTTAGCTTAATTTTTGGAAGGAAAACTCCATTCAAAATGTTGCTCCATCATCTAGAGGTCTTCAGGCTGTCTTGATGTTATAGTAGATGAATATATACTTGCTTAAAATTATACCATTTTCTTAAGGATCCCCATAATCTCTTATAACTAATTGATTGACGTGGGGAGGGCACATCTCTCAGTTGATGAAGGAGGGTGGAAATTTACTCTTGGAGTTCTGGTGAGCGATGCAATGTGGTCCAACCAACCCGATTATTATCATCTTGTTAATCATAGGTGGAGAGGTCTGTAAAGAGTAGATATCCCCTATGATATGAGAAATTCCTTTGAGATTGTTCTCCTTTAGAGGTTTTACTACCATGATTTTGTATTCCTAGAGATGGATTTTTTCTCCATTACTCATTTGTGAAGAGAGATAATATTTTAATGATACATTTGCATGTATGCCTAGCCATTTTCTAGTCAAGCATTGGCCTTGAACTTCGCACTAGGAATGGAACACACTAGCATATTTACAATTCCCTAGTACATAATATAATGCAATACAATCTACAAGTCAAAACTAGGACATTACACACTTGTATTTGGGTGACTAACTTTATTTCCATTCTCCCCTCTTTCCTTTTACCCTAGATATGAGACCTCACCCAAGAATCCAATAAATTAACTCTATTGCACATGAAGCCACTATAGCCTAGGAATTTCCCCAACCTTCGCTTGTTATTAATGTCAATGGTTGGGATAAGACCAATTCTCCCAAATATTATTGTTGGTGGAATGTGAGAGAGCTTTCCCATGCTACCTCTCATGCCTATTCCTTATTGATTCCCCTAAAGATGAAGGTCAAACCATGACTCCTCCTTATTTTGTTATAGCTAAAACTACCCACGGATTGGATAAAATGAAGAATGTTGTTGAATATTCACCATGCCTCCTCAATTTTCCCCAAATTCCTTTGTTGTAATCCTTTAGTTTTCATTCTTCTTGTTTCCCCCCTAACTAAAAGTTTAGTGGAAGACTCTAATACTTATAATTCTTGTTCTAAATTTGTTCCTCCTTTCAATGGAAAATGAGGATTGATATATCATTTGATATACTTCACCTCGAGGTGATAGCTCACCTCCAATCTACCTTGAGGAAAACACAACCATCCTCCTCTTCTATATCAGTACTACCTCTTCGTGGCCCTATGTATAATTAGTTTTTTTTATGCATACGTTGATGTGTAAACAATCTCAGTATTTTGGACACTATGATATATTATTTTGTGTCTTGGAGATTGTCTGAGTATTATTTTGGATTACATATAATGTTCGCCTTATTTTCAGTATTTGAAGAGTTTTCTTATATCCATATTTTGTTTTTATGATGCTAGTTTGGTTTATGACATGAGGTTGATGGCATGATGATATTGTAAATATTGTTTCTTTGGGAGGGAATATGTGGGTAGAATTAGTGCATAGTTTTGGCAATTGCATAGTATCGCACTATTTGATTATTCATGCTATGTTTAATGGAGGTAATAAGGGGTATGTTACAAGAGTAAAAGGTCTTGCATGCTCCAAGATCTCACAGCTCATGGTAGCCTTGGTTTAGGTCGCATTTGGTGTTGGGTTCCATTTATTTGAGCATTTTTCCTAAGTCATGAACCTTTTGAATGTTATGTTTTATTATTGATATTTTGCTTTGAAGGCCCTAAAATCCAATATTATTATTATTATTATTTCTTCTCCTAAACCAATTAGAAATTTATTTTATCCTCCAAATCAATATAAAGTAAAGAAAGGGATACACTTTTATGACCCAAAGGGGGAATATATATGGTCATATCATATACATTTAACCCTATATATTCCCCCTTTACACATTACATGTGCATTTATCCCCATATATGCCCCCCTTGGGGTCATATCATATAAATTTAACCCTATATATTCCCCCTTTGGGTCATAATAGAAGTAGTAATCAACATGTATGGATTTCAAACTTGGGTGATGTTGAATGAATGATTTCAGAGTTATATTTGTGTCCCTATTTTCATTGTATCCTTCACTTCTTGTTTGTGTTGCATGGTTGTGTTATTTCGGAGCCAATTTAATCATGATGACAAATTGTTTTAGATGTTTTATCTCACGGTGTCGTATGCATGTACTAACTTGACTATGATGAACAAAGATGATATTTTTTAGTAGGAGTAGCAATAGAGGAGGAAGAAGAGGCAGAGGGCCTAATACATTTTGGCAGCCTAGGGGACATAAGAAACTAAGGTTCTCTATTCACTTTGAAGTTGAATCTAATGAGTTCTAGCAGTTGTTCCAAATTGGGCATTTGAACCTTGGGGATCAGCATGCCTTTCCACAACCCCAAGCCCCCCCTAATGTTATCTTGCATCCTCACCCTAGTATTTGTAATGTTCCAGAATCACCTATGCAACCTAATAATGATGGATGGGGTAATATACATGTTAATCCTTCTTCTGAATCCAATGTCCCATTAACCCCCCTCCACCAATTCATAGCATTTTCACTAATGCATATTTTCCTTCACCCCCAATTCAACCAATACTACTAGTTCACATTGTTGTTACACATGAGTCTATGCCTCCTCCTCCTCCTCCAAAATATCACAAAACTACACCACATGGCTCTCAAATTGATAAAGGTAAACAACCTATTACTTCAACCAGCATGGCCAAATCCTCTTCCTCTACTCATTTAAAGATAAAATCAGCAAGCAGTGGTAAGAGAAGTTTAAATTATTTGCATCCAAAGGTGTCCCAGTTGGAAGAAAAGAAGTCTCAATATGAGGACTTCATTAGGAAAAGAGAAGAATTTTTTAAAAAGAAATTCCCTAGGCTATTTTGATTATGTTTATTACGATGTTTGACTATGATAGTATTATGGGGACAGATGGCAGAACCATGATATTAATTTTTGAAACTTTAAAATATCATGTTTTATTTATGGGAGATACAAGTGATTTTTTCCATGGTGTTTTAAATACTTGTTTATGGTATGTTATATGATGTTGATTTTTATTTTTAAAGATTATATAATGGAGAGACAAAGAAAATCTATTATTAATTTTTGAAATAAAGAGGTGCATTATAGAGGGGGACCCCACCTGTTTAGTTATTATATTATTTATTAATTATCTTTATCATAAATTTACTTGTCCTATTTATAAACTAAAGTTATTTAACTTTAGTAACTAAAAGTAGTTCAACTACTTGAGGAACTATCTTTTATAGAATACAAGGACAAATAGGACATGAGGAATTAGAGAAAAGCACTTCTGATAAGGTTTTCTCTTGTTTCATATTGAGATTTCTGAATTTCATCTTTTATTTTTCTGAGTCCTTTAAAGGGATAAATCCTCTTGTTGACAGTCGGATCTTTATAAAGGTGGCAAAGAATAAAGGACTAGTAAGCATTGATATTTGGCATGCTTCAAAAGGTCATTCATTTCTCTTGGCAATCTATGTAGTTTTATTAGAATTTCTGAGTTAATTTTCAATTATGATTAATATTATTTTGCAAAGTCAAGACTTGGTGGGCTTGTGACTTGGTTGATCCATTGTATTCAACCTTGGTCATTTTCTTTAAAACACCATTTGTATTTGCATGATTGTTAAATTCCATCAAAGACTTCTAAGTCTGATCTTGATCCTCACCTTCGCAAGGGTTTGAAAAGAGGAATTTGGTTGTAACTCAAAAAAGATGTTATAAATAAAAATTTGGTTTTTCTCAATTGAGACTTGTGTTGCTTTGTTTCAGAATCTATTCTTTATTTCATTCATTTTTATTTTTCTATCATTCACATATAAACATTTTACATTTTTTTTAAGCAGCAACATACAACTTGATAATAGCATTGGACCCAAGAACATATTTATTGAGGGTTGATTGATATTTTTGCATAGGCTATAAACCCAAGGTAAAATTCTCACCTATCTCACCTTATCCTAGTGATATTTGAAAATTATTGAGTGAGGACTTTCCATTCCTCGCATCAACACCAAGAAAGGAGCCCCCCCTGAATTGTAATATATTTCAAACTAAACTATACCCTGAATATGCCAAAGTATTTTTTTTGTTTCTTTCCAATGGATCTCATGGGGTCATATGTTGAGCAACAAGACCGAAAACAAAAGAAATATCAGTACGAATATGAGTCAAATATAAGAATCTACTAACTAATTTATGGCACAAAGTGGCATCTACTTCATGAGTAATATAAGTTGTAGTAAGTTTGACTCTAGATTGGAAGGGAGATGGGGTTTTTTTACAATATTCCACATGAAATTGGAAAAGAAGGTCACATACATACTTAGATTGGGAAAGGGAAATTCCTTCCTCGATTCGCAATACTTTAAGGCCAAGGAAATAATGCAAATATCTTAAGTCTATCATTCCAAATTTATTATTAAGGTAGGATTCCATACGGTTTAAAAGTTTGGGGTCACCATCAATGAGCATAGCATCATCAACATAAGGAACAAGTATTATGAGATGGTTACCTACTTTCTTGGTATAGACAATGGATTCAAAATGAAATCTAGAAAATTTAGTATCAAGAAAAAGGTTATCCATTTGAGCATACCAAGCCTGAGGAACTTACTTAAGACCATAGAGGGGTTTTTTAAGTTGGTAAACAAGGTTGGGGTCATTTTGAACATAACTAGGAGGTTGTTCCATTTAAATTTATTCTTGCAAATCCCATGCAATAAAGGGGATTTAACATCCATATGATGGATTTACCATTTATGTGAAGCAACAAGGGATAGAACAAGGCAGATGGAATTCATTTTGGCTACTAGGGCAAAGGTTTCATTATAGTCAATCTGTTAAACTTGAGAAAATCCTTTGGAAATTAATTGAGCCTTATGTCTTTCAACACTTCCATCTCTGCATACTTAATTCTATACACCCATTTACATATAACAAGTTTTATTCCTCTCAAAAGAGATACAAGTTCCCCAATATTGTTCACCGCTAAAGAACGATATTCTTCATATTTATCCTAATCTAGATGGCCAAAATATTTTGCAAATGTTTTTTAACCATGAGTCTATGAAACTTGAGACAAAAGAGAGGAGGCTTGCTAGAACTCCAAACGTGTATGACACTTATATGTGGGATCACTAGAAAGGTCACCAACTCCTTATCATGTTGGTTGGACCCATCTAGGAAGTAGTGGTGCTAGTGCAAGTTCATTTTCAACAAACCCAACTGGAGGAAGGGGAGAAGGCAGAGGTGGATTTTCATTTGCATTGTAATCATCTATAAAAGAAACCAAAATAGGATCACCAACGAAAAAAATTGGAATAGAAGATGGCTCACAATCCAAATATGGCATAAAAGTTGAATTAGGCTTGTAGGCAAGATACCTTCACCAAAATTAACATCTCTCCTAATAATAATTTCATTAGAACTAGGTTGAATAAGTCTATAACCTTATCTTTAGAATATCCAAAAAAAAAATGTTTCTCACTTTTAGGTCATAATGTTTTTTTTTTCTCATCAGGAATATGAGTCCATGCTTCAATACCAAATACACGAAAGTGACTTACATCTCGTTTAATTTTACTCCATGTGTCTTCTAGTGTTATATCTTCAAAATATTTTGTGGGAGTGTGATTAACTATGTAATTGGAAAAATTAATGGCTTCTACCCAAAAATGAGGACTTAATCCCTTATATTGGATCATATAATTTGCTCCTTTAAAGTGTGATTCTTTCTCTCGGTGACACAATTTTGTTGCGGTGTATATGAAATAGTATCTTTCATCTTATTCTGGCTCACCTCCCACAACAACCCATTTTAATTTTTTAAATGGGACCCCTTTTTTATTCTTAATTTTTTCTTACAAGGCATACATTCCTACTTCACTAAGGAGGTATGAGCATGAAGATGATTTTTCTATCGCTTATACAATTTATGGATTCTTTGTGAATAGCATCCCATAGGATGCATTCAGAAATAGTCCCCTTGATATCGCACTCTTCAACCCTTCTACCCAAACTTTATCGTTCCTCCCTCTCACAGTAAGGACCTGATCCATGTTTTACTTAGTTGGCATGATAAATCTCACTCTTGCACTTGCATCCTTATCCATGATATATTTAGCATAAACATCACACTATCTTTCATTCCAACAGAAACCTTTTTTATTTTCTCATTGGAAAGGGGTCTGTCATAATCATCTACATCAGAGTATTTCCCTCCCCACACCACTAAGGAATTTGATCCTCGTGCTCGAATAGCTCTAATACATAAATTCCAATCCTTACGTGGAATCCCATATTTGGACAGATTCAAATCCATCATATACTCAGCACCCCCAACTCGATGCAACCTGTTTGATCGTTACCTCACCAAGTGACATCTTAAGATTGGCCCTTTTCCCCTATTTATCGATCTTGAGTAACTTAACTTTTTATTTCTTTCATGACTCTTCACTACCCAACGTATCAAAGGAATATTCCTTCGATACCATCCTCATCGAAGTCTAGTTAGTCCCTCATCCTTTCAAACTCTGAAACCCTAACTCCAAAGCATCTTTCCAAGCCCTTCCACTTCCGTGTTTGGCACATCTTTCTAGGGTAAGGGAATATTCCTTCGATGCCCTATCTTTGGAGTTTAATTTAAACCGTACCTCAATGAATTACGATGATACAACTCTGATGGGTCCCACCTCCCCCACAATGTTGCACACACATCAAATTGGCATGACTTTCTAGATAAAAGGGGAATATGATTTTGATACCCCTCTCGTCGGAGCTCAAACTGATCCTCTAGTTTTCCCACTCTAATCCTATGACTCTAATGGTTATCTTTTCAAATTCGAAAACCCCATAGACTACGATACATATATTTTTGCATCCACCTCTCTTAATCAGCATTAATGACCGAGATTGAGTCTATATTTAGTAACGTCTTTCGTACACAGACAAGTTATGGAACATTTACAGAAATTTTAATACCTCTTAATGGCCATAAACCCTTATTTTACAACCAATATTCTTCCAAAATTTTAAACGTCCTTCTTATTTTATTCGCTAAGTGTATTATGTAACCATTTCCTCAACTCAATTACAGGTATTGCATTTTACTATTAACAGTTGGTATTTTTGTGCTTACCATATTATTTTCACATAGGTTAATTTGCTTATTAATCTGGTGATGCAGGATTAATCAAACTCCTATCATGGAAAGCCAAAATCCCATAAGACCAAATGGATCTGTTTATTTAATGTCAGCCTCTGTGCCTGATCCAGTGTCTTTCTCGATTGATGCCTTGATGACAGACACTACCTCCCACATCAGTAAAGACCACAATCACATGTATGAGGAGATCCATAGAATTTTCAAATCAGGTGATTTTCCTACAGAGGACGAGAATGTAGAAGTATATCGAAATATCCAAAGAAGTGGCATTCATCTGGTTTCTTCCCAGCCAACTCTTTTCCCATATAATGAGGCCGCACAATGGTGCTTCAAGCAATTCAGTGCAAACACCACGACCATCATGAGAAAACAAGGGAAGTGTGTGGCCTCCCTAAGGCCTAAGGACATTGGCTTAATATATCATCTACCCACTCCCACCTGCGCTCTCAATGATCCATTCTTGAAAGGATTTTCCCAAGGAAACAAAGGGCCTATGAATCTAATGAAGCATTGGTGGGCCAATGAGGATGAGACCCTCAAACAAGGACAAAATTTGGTTCCCACCCATAGGATCAAGGCACCGTATAAATTGTTAGTAACCATGCTATGTTGGCTTTATGGCAAAGAGAAAAACACACACTTCCAGATTGATTGGTTGTCACTAGCCCATATCATCGAAAAAACAAGACAGGTGTTCAACTAGGCAGACATCTTAGCCTTTAACATCTATCTCCATATGAAGAACATCCCAAGTATGAAAAAAACATGTTTTTACATGGCAACCTATCTAATTTATGTTATTTGTTCCTCCATGCAGTATCCTGACCTCGGGTGGAACTAGGACCAAAACCAACCCCCCATTCATGTGTATTGCTCTGAGATCTGAAGCATTAATTACAAGAGATATTTTTATGACATTTGTAATCTTTTCCTCGCCCCCCTACACTCTATTCTTTTTGGTTTTCCAAGACATAGGATTTATTTTGAAGCTAGGACTAGGATGAACGGAATAGTTGAATGGTTCTTATGTAAATACTATTCATAAATTAGGGTGTATCGAACCACTGGAGCCCCTCACCTTTTACCATACATTGTCCCAAACCATCTGTTGATTAGGGAGATTTCTTACCAAACCATGGGGTCAAAGGTCACTTCACTACTCCTAATTAGCAGCGAAAATCGTTGGCATGTTTTCCCAATCCACATAGGTAATTACACCATTTCCAATGTCCCACATGCAAGAAAGGAGGCGGAAATCCTGCAAGAGCTACACCTATAACTAGGAGAGCCTAAAGGCCATGACCCCCATGAACTTGTAGTCAGTCATGTCATATATGTTGGGCTCACCAACTCCAACATCCATGTAGTTGATTTTGATGAAGAAAGATTTAAAGGAATATTATGGTATGAATAATTTCTACAGAAGTTACTTAATGATGCTACAAGGTAGGAGCTTGAATGTGAACAAGTGGAAATGCAGAGCGTGACAATCGACCAGTTTCATAGATTTCTCTAGCAGGAACAGGTCGACACCAACGTCAAAGAGCAAGAAAAAGCCAGAAAAGAGGAAAAGTTGGAACAAAAGAGACTCTAGGATGAAGAAGAACATCAAAGAAGGTAGTCTAAGGACGAAAGAATCAGAAAATAAAATGAACTTAAAGCAGAACAAGCGGCACTTCAAATAAATAAATTTGAAGAGGCCAAGGAAAAAAAATTGGTTGATGAGGCAAAGGCCAAGATATTGGTTGATGAAGTCGAAGCTAAACGGGCAGCAGAAGAAGTTGAGGCTAAGAAAAAGGCAGATGAGTTGTTGAAAAAATAGTAGTTGCATGATTTGAGTCAGACCCAAAACACTCCATCAAAACCCAATTTTGGTATTGTGAACATACCACCTCAATACTACAGTCCTCTCAATGTTATTCTGTGGGATTCTTCTTTTTCTTCTCAAGCCTTAAATTTTGAGGGAATTGTGGTCTCTATTGGAGACTACTATTATGACAACAAAACGAGCAGTATTAAGAAGAGATCGAGTAAAAGGAAAAGAGGAGAAGACACTAGATCCAATTCTTCTATAGGGAGAATATTAGAATGGAAGGCAGGGCCCGATCCTCAAGAGAATGTTGTTCAGGCAGCCTCTACCCTCCATGCTTTTACAATACTAAATGCCTCGTCTGTCCTCAAAGTAGCCATTTCCCTGAACACTGCCAAAACCAGGGTGATAGAGATAGAGACATAATTAAGAGATGTTAAATACAAGCTTACTTCAAAGTTTGAAAACATTGCAAGAGTCGTTGACACTCTCAATACAGAAAATTTGAACAAATCCCTACAAGCACAAAGAAATCATATGAACACAAAGTTTGAAATAATGATCAAGACACGGAAAGACACCCATAATAGAAAACTGGAAGGAGAAAGACAGAAGATCAAAACAACCATGGAGAAAAACAGGACATCTACACTTTTTGTGGATACTATCAAAACCTAGGAACTAGAGCTAAACGAGAGGTTTCCCACTGAGCAAAAAGAACTCCTCAATCTGCTCGATAACATACAAATTGGTCGAGAAGAAAAACTCGAGCTACAAGATAAATTGATAGAAATTCAAGGAAGGTATCAGGAAACCCATGAGTCTTTAGAGAAGATGTTACATTGGAAAGATATGTGTGAGACTCCCCCCACTACACTGCCAGTATACTCCGATAGAGAAAAACGCGGATGTCAGATATTGTTTGACACATGTACATGTAAACCCCTTTTTCAAGAACGTACAGTACACCCAAAAGGAAGCAACTAATGCCTGCATAAGGTTCTGGAACAGCTTGAGCGATTTCATGGAAGAAATCAGGATGCAGTCGTTGCTCCCTATTTATGAAGCAACACATGCCACCGCAAAAATTGTTGAGGTAGAAAAATGCAAAGAAATCAGCCAAGTAAGCATACAAATTCTAAATCATATTGAAAAAGAATATTTGGAGGAACATTGATTAAGACCTACCCATCTCACCATTAAAATCCAACACTTTGTTAAAAACACAGCAAAGGAGTAACATCAAGAATTATCCGCCAAACTTTGCAATGGAGAGTTAATCATGGAGAAATTACAATCGGGCAAGCTTGAATACATTATGAAATATTATTCCTTCTAGGAGGAATATCGGGATCAGATGTAGGGGCAGAGCATCTCATGATAATAAAATTCCATAACTGTGCCTAGATGTCTCCTTTCTCTTCTATCATTATCTCATTTTCTGATTTGGAACATGAAAAGTCATTTTGTAAAACGACCATGGGTTCATAATTGCAGGATTATCATGTAAATAGTCACTCCTCGTTATAAAAGGGAGTATTGTCCATAAGAAAGGGCTTTTGGTTTCTGAATGCAGCAGGACAATATTTTTACTGCATGTGAATTTGAACCTGAAGACATTTTTTCTGGAGATTGTGGGGTTAATATGTATGAATGTGATTATTCAATTTATGCATGTTTATTTTTGTAGTATGTGAATGTTGGTTTATAAATTATTTATGAATTAATGTTCTCATTTTCACAGTTACCATAATTTTCAGAGTAAGTAAAGCGACGGTATGATGCAGCTAATCAATCAATTACTTGATTCTAACTAGTTATGTTGTTAAACGTTCATGTTACTTGTATCATGAATTTCTTTTGCGCAAGTAATATAAATATTTCGTTGTATTCATCCTTTTAGTTGTCCCTAATCAAGATAGGTTAGTTTAGAAGAGAATAGAGACTGCATCTTAGAACTATAATCATTCATCTTAGTTTAGAATTAGTTAGTTAGGATTTTCATTTTTAATTCATTTGAGAACCTTCGGTTCTCAAATTCATATTTAGTTAGAAAATCAGTTATATTGGTAACCAGGCCAAAATATGGTTGGAAACGTTATTTCAAATGAGAGTGGGTCTAATTGGCACCTTTCATCGGGTGTTTTCCCCCATCTGATTGAATGGCTCATTCTGGCCCATCAACAGAAATGGCACTAGAAGTAGGGCCACAAAATTGAATGGTTTCAAATAGAAACTCAAATCCCTCCCGTTCTATTCCACAAACAAACACTTCCTTGTCAAGTGATTCCCAACAAATTCACCCTGAGCACACTTTCCTTCCCCCAGAGTACATTTTGAACACACCAACTCAAGTCATCACTCACCGCACTTCCGCTCACTCTAAACCTACCTTTTCTTCTCCACAACCTCGTGTCCTAACAATCTCGGAGATTGATGCCATAGTCAGACACTCAACTGAACGTACCAATTGTGCCCTATATAGAAAACTTAGCAGATAGACCGAACAGCTTCCCCTAGACTACTCTCTGCCTGAAAATCATGAATACCTTCGCCACACAGATCCCTTCTTCACCGACCCAAACTCTTATCAAGGAAACCCTTCGGTTGGAACCCCTGAGTATCACATAATTGAAGACTCTTTTGATTTTCCTGAGACTTTCGACTTTGACCTTGAATATTATTTGTTAGCTGGTGGAGCAGGAGGTAGACCACCCTCTACTCCCGAATCACCACCTTACACTCCAAGAAATGAGTTGGAGGAAAGCTCTGAAGAAAGATACGAGTTTGAGAGCAAACTTGAAAATAACCCACATCAAATTATTGTATATCAACCCCCAAACATGGCTGGAGAAAATGTGAACCAAAATCCACCTCCCGACCATCCCTAGTTGTTAGTTGATGCAGTCACTGCACCAGGGATTCAGCATGACGTGCGCAGACACCTTGAGAATTTCCTACCAAAATTTGACCCTGACAAAAAGATTCGAATGAAAACTACGTAAAGAAATTCCTACTAGTTATTATATTAGAGAGCATTCGACATGGAGACGTCATATGTCGTTTGTTTCCCCTTACATTTGAAGAGAAAGCTTCCACCTGGAAAGCCTCCATTACCAATTGGAGAACCTTTGACACCATTTTTCTCAGGAAGTTTGGGGAAAATAATATTGATGTTTGGACAACATCAAAAAGACATTTTCCTAGATTAAAAATTAATAATATAATTATTGATTATTAATATATATATATATATATATATATATATATAAAGAGTAATAATAATAATAATAAATATTTACTTATTATCCAAAGTATCCAACCTTTCATGGATGGTCACAATTTGTTCTCTCTATATATGGAACACTCATCATCATTGTAATAATATATCTATCATATATCATGAAATTCAACATGGTATCAGAGCAAGACTGAGCTTGATTCCCTCACCGGGGGCAGTGAGATGGAAAACTATGAGAGTAAGAGAATAGATTATTTGTTATTTGTGGGAGATGGACGAGGGAGACTGATTCATACTCTGCAATGTCCTTCCTATTTTGTACATTTTGTACGTTCTACGGTTGCCAAAGCTGCGGAGTTCTGTGACACATTATTTGATTCCCGCAGCGACCAGAGAGATTTTTGGTTTATATCAGGTGCAGCAGTATCTACACTTATGGGTTCATCCGGTCTGAGAGTCTATTCTCGGAATTGACTGCGACTGTCATTTATATGTATGATAACGTTAATTCATTCCTGGGATACGGTGATTGCGGAGAAGGGACCCGCAAGAAATTCCTATGCGACAATGATGTATATGGGAACGCCAAGAGATTACGAGTTTTACGTTGCAGTGCACGTAATGCTTTGGTCCCTCTGCAGGTTCAGTGTGGATGCAAACCTTCTTGTCATTGCATCCAGAGACGTTTCATCTTCATGGACGAAAAAAATACATGGGGACGAAGCCAAGTTAGTCACAGTAGACAACATGGAGAATCCATACAGATACCAACCCAATTTCGATAAGCATTTTTCTCTCACACTCAACAAACTATACGATTTGTTGGACAAACCCATGTTCCATCCAACATCAAATGGAACCAGTCAAAATGGATTTTATCGGCTGCCATTGGGATACCAAATGGACGCATCCTATTACTATTTAAAGTTGAGATGGAATGTACCATGTGGACCCAACAACGTTATCACATTCCGAGGGGCTTCGTGGATTAAACCCTAGTATTGGTGGTCATGGCATGTATTTCCAGTGGGCCTCTCTTGGCACAAGCAGCAGTTAGATACAATAGGATATGACGAAGAAATACCAATTTTCATGACAAAGGTAATTATATACCTGGTAATTATGATCATGATCAAAGTTAGGGCACTTAGTGTCAACGTAAAAATATATTTTTACAGAGGCCCTAAGAGAAAGTAATGGAGGCATCCTGTGGTTGTGAAAGCATTGGTAACATCATACTTGTTGGGAGGTTATATGGTTCCTTGTCTTTTGATACCCAAAACTATATATTCATTATTGGGATGAGGTCTTTATTTGTTGGGCTCCTTCTCTTTAGCGTATAGTACAATTAAAGCATACACAATTCTAGTGTTAGCAGTCTTAACGTCATGGATGTGCATATGAAATACGCTTACAACGATGGTGAATCCCCATTATCCTAATGGGGTAGTTAGAGCACTAGTAGTGACTGCGTATGCGGTTGTGGGAGCGCCATTAGCATGGATGGGAATTATCAGAGTGGTGAGGTCTCTGGATTCTTCCATTGACTGAGAATCCCAATCACTACTCAAGGGTTATGCTTTCTCTATGGTCTACAACACCCAATGGCATGAGTCTCAAATTCAATGGGTATGTGTAATAGATGGACAAGTGGATGCATGAGCTCGACACCAACAAGTTATAGTGACAAGTTTCTCTTTGTATCCTACATATTAAATTTTGCATGTTTTTGGCATTATCCCTATAGCTCTGCATTCTTTCTTGAGTTGTGTAAGTAGTGAATCGACCTTCTCAAGCGTGTAAGTTTGGTTTGCAGTGATCGTAGAAGCCATGTGAGTTCATGGCTGAAAGAGACATAGGATCAGAAGAATGAATATAAGATGTGCATGTGTTATAGTTTAGAGGTTACAAAACATCGAATTGCAACCAATTTCAACAAGGTAAAGAGGGTTCTCCAAGAATGAGGGAACCTCAATCTGTCTTAGATATGTTTGAGGCAGCATCATGAGACATTCTCCTCGGACGGTCATGTTTGGACTAGTACGTGGGAATGTGGAATTCATATTGACGTGCCTCAGACGGTTAGATGAAGGAACCAAGACATTGGTTTCATGAGGAAACCTCGATATGTATTGTGAGACATTGGTTCCATGAGGGAGCCTCGATATGTCTTAGACATTGGTTCCATGAGGGAATCTCGATATGTCTTAGACATGTGTTCCATGAGGGAACCACAAGATGTCTAGTATGGATGCAATTCATGAGTGAAGCATAAGGTTGGATACTTCAGAATATTTGGGTGTCCAGTATACATTCATGTACCCAAGGAGAAAAGGACCAAGATAGACCCTTCAGGAAGAAAGGGTACATTTGTGGGGTACAGTCAGTCTTCGAAGGCATACTGGATCTACATCCATGGTCAGAGACAGATTTAGGTGAGAAGAGATGTTAACTTTCAGGGAGGTAGCCTTTAGGAGATCTAGAGGATCTCACATGGAGATTGATAGTGAGAGACGGGAAGAGATGGTGTCTTCTCCCCTTCACTCTCCAGCAGTTCAGAGGGAGATAGTTGAGCCTATTGATCCAATTGATCCAGTTGATATTATAGCTCCATTTGATGTTCTCAGAGATATTGCAGTAGTTCATAAGATACCTACATGGGATTGTCAAACTATGTAGGAGGCAGAAGGACATGCAAATCCTCGTGGTACCTTCCGAGAGAGAAATACCCCTCATAGATATTTGTGTTATGCCACAGCTATGAGCCACATCATTGATTCTAAGCCTTCTTGTTATGAGGATACATCTATTCAACCAGTATGGAGAGATTCCATGATGGAGGAGTAATAGTCCATCATGAAGAAAAATGTGTGGGATATTGTTCTGAGACCTAAGGGGAAGTCTATAGTGACTTCCAAGTGGATCTATAAGATCAAACATAGTTGACAGGAGCATTGAGAAGAACAAAGAGAGATTTTTTGCTAGAGGATTCTCTCAGGTGGAGGGAATAGGTTATAAGGAGACATGTTCTCATCTTGCTTGATACACTTCTATCTGGACAATTATTTCCCTTAATGCATCCATGGGTTGGAGACTACATCAGATGGATGTGAAGACATCCTTTCTTAATGGAGAGATTGAGGAATAAGTATACATCGAGCATCCAAATGGTTTTGTGATACATGAGAATGAGTCTCGTGTGTGCAGGTTGAAGAAGGCCATTTATGGACTCAAGCAGACACCTTGATCTTGGTATGCAAGGATTGATGGTCACCTGATGAGTTTGGGATTCATAAAAAGTGTTGTTGATACCAACCTCTATTACAATAATGTTAATGGTGAGTCCCTAATTTTGGTCCTCTACGTTGATGATTTATTCCTCACTGGTACAGAGAGCCTTATTGTTGAACGCAAGTATGTGTTGGCCTCTGAGTTTGAGATGAAGGACCTTGGTATGATGCACTACTTCTTGGGACTAGAGGTGTGGTAGAGAATTGATGAGATCTTCCTGGGTCAGGGGAAGTACACAGTTGAGATATTAAATAAGTTTGGGATGTTGAATTGTAAGCCCATGGCTATACCAATGGTGACGAATTTGAATAACTAAGTGTGTCTTCTTCCAATTCCGACGAGATTGATCCGACCCTGTACAAATAGATGATTGGATCATTGATGTATCTGGTTAACACCAGACCAAATATTTGTTATGTAGTGAGTGCACTTAGCCAGTTTATGAGTCAACCAAGACAGACACACTAGATTGATGTGAAGCATGGGTTGAGATACCTGCAAAGCACAGCTGGACATGGTCTGAGATATACTTCCATTATTTACATGAGATTGCAGGGATATACTAACTCTGATTGGACAGAGAGAATAGTGGACAGCAAGATCACCACCGGGTGTTGCTTCACTTTGGGATCTGCCATGGTTTCCTAGTGTAGTAGGAAATAGACTTATGTGGATTTGAGCACCACAAAAGAAAAGTACATTGCATTGAGTGTGGAAGTTTGTGAATCAGTGTGGATCCACAAGCTCCTTACAGATTTATTTGGACATGTACCAGATTCCACGGTTATCCATTGTGATAACCATAGTTGTGTGAAGCTCTCAGAGAATCCAGTGTTTCTTGACAAACGAAACACATTTATATCAAGTACCATTAGTACATATGAGACATGGTGTAGAGGAAGGTAGTACTCATGAAGTACCTTCATGTAGATGAGTTGGTTGTTGATGTTCTTACCAAACCCCTTACTAGGAAAAATTTCGAGTACTTACGTGACAGACTTGGCATGGCAGAGAATGCCTCCCTTGTTGAGAGGGAGTGTTGATGTTTGCATCTTCATGAGACATTCTCCATATCATACTCCTCTATGACTGAGTTAAGTATATTTGTGAGGACACTTATATGAGAGGGATAAGTAGGTTTGGGCTTATATCCCAACTTCCCTTGTGGATATCACATGAGGACACATCCCTTGTGGAGAGCACATGAGGATAGATCAAGGGAGTTGACCTTGACATCACAGAGTATGGGGATTTGACCCTAGTGTTTTTAGATGGAGTAGCCTCTAGAATTCCACATGGGAGTGTTATGTGTGATAGACATTCTCCAGATTGTACTCCTTTGTGACTGAGTTGAGTTGATATGTGAGGACACTTTTCCAAGAGAGATAAGTGGGTTTGGGTTTATATCCCAACGTCCCTTCTAGAGAACACATGAGGATACATCCCTTGTGGAGAGCACATGAGGACACGTCAAGGGAGTTGACCTTGATGTCACACACTATGGGGAGATGACCCTATTGTTTCTAGAGGGAGTAGCCTATAGAAGTCCACATGGGAGTGTCATGTGTGACATACCTATTTTGCTACAATGTCTCGAGTAAGCATCAGGAGGACCTTATCCTAGATTGGGCTGCAGACCAAGGGAGATAGGATGCATTTATCACAAAGGTGTACTTGTGGTAAATGGGCTAGGGCGTAGTCCTTCCTTGATCATGATAAGGAATAATATGAACTTGAGGTTCTTTCCAAGTGTCAGTTAGCATCGGGCTAACATTCACTCATAGGGGTGTACCTGTGGTGAACTACCCCGGTGTAGTCTTTGTCCCAGTCATGGTGATTTGACAAGGAGTGATAAAGACTCAAGATTCTAGATGTTATCGCATGGAAACCTAGAATGATCCTGATCTCAGAGAGAGTCAATTGGCTCAAAGGGAGAGTTGCAGGGGTATTTCCCCCTCGATTCAGGTGGGAGAGAGACATCTCCAAGGACTGATAGACAGGTGTCATGAGTCTAGGGTGAAGTGTGTATACTTTATAGACAAACTTGGCATGATGTAGAATTTCTCCCTCATTGAGAGAGAGTGTTGATGTTTGGACAACATCGAGAAGACATTCTCCTATATTAATAATTAATAATATAATTATTGATTATTAAATAATATATATAATAAGTAATAATAATAATAAATAGTTACTTATTATCCAAGGGACGCATCCTTTCATGCATGGTCACCATATGTTCTCTATATATGGAACACTCATCATTGTAATAATATATCTATCATATATCATCTCATATAGAAATTCAACAAATAAGACACTAGCGAGCGGGGTTCTATAACTCTCGAGAGACAAGATGGATTTGAAAGAATTAGTGATTGATTACAATCAACATTTCCTTACTCTATTTAAATGAATCCCACGTGCCTCTAAACTGATTGAATATGTAACTATTGAATTCTACACCTATGTTTTACCTGTGTCCATGGCCATGTATGTAAAAAACTCTGAGAAAGGCACTCTAGAAGAAGCTTTCCAAGAGGCCCTTAAATTTGAAAAAAATATGATGAGTTTAAAAGGAAGTTCTAAATCCAAGCGCTCTAAAGAAAAAAGTAAGGGTAAAGCATTTGTGTCCAAACCTAGTAAATATAAAAATCCTTCTGATTCAATGGATATGAAATATCTTCAAAGGATCATCAATAAATTATCCAAGGATCTAATAGACTTGAAAAAAGGAGGTGGAGAAGGATCCTCTAGCCAGAAAAAATTTGTTAGGTTCCCCCCAAATAAATATAAAATCACTCCACCAACCAAAAAAACCACCCATTCTTAGACAGAAGGCATTAACATGGAATAAAATGTCCAGACTCTCCAAACCTGGGCAATAGAGAATTGATGAAGAAGGAGAAGAAAATTCGAAACAACCTTAGGAATCTCAAGAGCCTGAAGAGAAACAGTTAAATTTTTTTTGGGATATTTCCTATGGTGGATATGAAAAATAAGTTGAAGAGGTACATATGTCACAAAACGTTGTTACTATCAGGAGTGTCAGCAAGAAGTCTTCTGATGACACCCCCAATATTGTTAATCCTACCTCTCCCAACATGCCCATTACCAAATAATCATCTTCTCCAACCAACACTAACCCCAATCCCTCCAAGACCACATCTTGCAACCCTAAAATGATTGATCAAACACCAAAACCTAGTGCTTCATCCATACCCCTAGCTAGGTTGGAATATGATTTCCTGGAAGATCTAAAGAAGACTAAATCCAACATTTCCATATTTGAGCTTATGAAGATTCCACAAATTCAAGAAAATGTTATTAAAACTCTGCAAAGGAAATCTTCCTCTGGCACAAAGGAAATTAACACTGGAAAAAAGAAGGGAATAACCAAGGAAAGCTCTTCTAACAATAACACTCCATATAAAATTCAAGTAGCGACAAATGTGTCCCTAACCGAACAGAAATCCATATCTACCACCCCACCTTTCCTCATTACTTTTGAAATCTTTAGGAATGTCCATAACTACATGGTAGACTTAGGAGCCTCATCTAATGCCATGCCCCTCAAGGTATGTGAGAAGCTTAATGTCAAACCTGAACCATCTGACACTCATATTATTCATTTAGATAGAAATAGAGTTAAATTTATTGGGGAATTAAAAAAGGTCTTGATCAGGATATCTGTTAATCCAAAAGTTCATAAAACTATTGATATAATAGTAGTAGACATACCTGAAAACTATGGCATGCTTTTAAGTCAGGATTGGTCAGTTGTGTTGAAGGGATACTTTGATACCGATTGGTCTCATTTATGGCTCCCTTATAATGGAAAAATGAATTAGATCAAGATTGGCACGGAGAGGTATATGAAGCATGTTTTCACTGACCTAAATGACCCAAATGAACCTGTAATGTTTAACAACTCAATTTTGGGTAATTATTCATATGAGATTTTTTTGAGAATTTCACAGTTGAAACATCATCTCTTGTGAAATCTAACACATAGTTTGGAATCCTTCATTGCACCCAGATTGTTGAGCCCAACCATAGTATAATAGATCAGACTAACAGTTCCTCTAATGTACAACCTAACATAGTTTCTAAAAAGAGAATAGAAATGTTGGTTAACTCTACTAACCCCACCAAAACAAATAAATCTGAAAACTTAAATTCAAATGTTATAACAAAGAAAGGGGATCCTAACATGTGGACAGTATTTTTTGACAGATCCAAATATTTAGAAGGTGTAGGTGTTGGTTGCATATTGAAAGACCTGAAATGAAGAAAGACATTAATTTCACGCAAACCAGAATTCCCATGCACCAATAATACTAACGAATATGAGGCCTTGTTGCAAGGACTAAGAAAGGCAGTATATTTGAAAGCTGAGAAAATCAAGGTATTTGGTGATTTTGAAATTATCATAAAACAGGTAAGGAACACCATTCATTGTCTTTCAAGTCATTTGAAACATTATCAAATAGAGGTTTGGGAATTGATCAAATCCTTTGTTGCATTTAATATTAGTTATATACCTCATTCATTGAACCATGACGTTGATTTTCTAGCCAATGTGGCGTCCATGTTAATACCCTTGGATGGATTGATTCCTCACACTTTCTCTGTTGAAATTGTGTACATGCCTTCAATTCCCGACTACATCACTAATTGGAGAATCTTTGACAATGGCCAACAACTTATAAATTTCTTACATCACAAAGATATTTTCAAAGACTCTATTATGGATGAATGCTAGAATGACCAAATGGTGAATCCAGATACTATTGATCTAGCTCAATCAAACATCCTGTCAGGTTCAGCCAACGAAATCCCCAGGAATGTAGTGAGATTGGAAAAAATCTATGATCTCAGGACAAATTCAAGAAATTCACCAATTGCAAAACCAACAGTTCATCCATGCAGTTTGAAATGGTGAACTTGGGGACAGATACCACGCCTAAAAACATTAATCTAGGAAACAATTGTTCCCCTAAATAAAAACAGTCCTACATCAAATTATTCCAAGAATACAAATACATCTTTGTCTAGACCTATGAGGCTCTCAAAACCTATGACACCAAAATTATACAACACATTATCCCCATGAAGCCTCAGACAAAACCATTTCAACAAAAGCTAAGAAAGATGCATCCCAACCTCAAGCCTCAAGTCAAAGCAGAATTGAATAAGTTGTTGGCTTCCAAGATCATATTCCCATTCAGGCATACGTAGTGGATCTCCAAGTTAGTACCAGTAAGGAAAACGAATGGGGATATAAGGCTTTGTATTGACTTCAGGAATCTGAAAAAAGCCTCAGAAATAGATAATTACCCAGTGCCTTCGATGGAACAAATTTTGTAGTGTGTGTCCAGCTCTGATATGCTCTCCCTTTTAGATGGATTTTACGGGTATAACCAAGTCTTAGTGGTCCACAAGGATCAACTAAAAACAGATTTTCGGACTAAGTGGGGAACATATGGATACAGGAAAATGTCATTCGGTCTCATCAATATCGGAGCAACATTTCAGAGGGCCATGGACATCGCCTTCATGGTTCTACTTGGATAATGCATTGTGGTGTATCTTTATGATGTTACTACCTTCTAAAGGGACAAAAAAGATCATATAACATATTTGAAGAATTTATTCAATAGGTGCAGAATATATGGTATCTCTCCCAACCCTAATAAATATGTTTTTGTTGTTGATGAAGGCAAACTGCTAAGGTTCATTGTGTTGGATTTTCCTTATTTACATAGCATTAGTGTTACTAATTTTCTTTTAATTCGTTACCATTAACATATATATCATGTACTGAGCAGTAGAAACATAAACAAGAGACAGATAAGAACACAAGAGATTTATCCTGGGAAAACCCCAAATGGGGGAAAAACCCAGCAACCTTTCTTAGATAGATTTTGTTCACAAAGAAAGTCAAATCAGATAAACCCTAGCACAAGTGAAAGCTTAACCAAAAATACCACCCCAACTGCAGTAGCAGCACCATAAAAAGGTAGCTCACCTCCTCAAGGAGTAGCACACAAGAGAGAGATACCAAAAGACTAAGCAATAATAAATTGTGCAGTTGCAGCTACTGTGTCACCTCCTCCAAACTTGTGCCTTTCTTCTATGTAGCTGGGATATTGTGAGTGAGTGAACAAATGAGCTAAGGCGCCTCCTTATTTATAGTCTTCTTTTCCTTCTAGTTGGGCCGACTTCTCTTCTAGTAAGGTTTCTTTTCATTATACTTTGTTCTTTTTGGTCGACTTCTCTTCTAGGGTATTTCAACATATGTCCAATGGATCTCTTGCTTTTGGAATCTTCTCCGCATATAAGAAAGGTCATCTAGGAGGTAAAGATCCTCTCGCAGCTACCAAAACATCAACACTCTCTCTTAGCTAGGGAAGCATCTTTCATGATGTCTTCATCTAGTAGTCCACCGACTACTCTGCAATGTGCTAGAAGGCACATGGTTGCTACAATGCCTTTGGTAGCTCGAATCATCAGGCACATTCTCTGCAATCAAACGATAGCACACACAGCTACATCCAAACAATATGGTAATCTCCATGACAATCAGCTAGTAGCACACAGCTACTACAATCTCATCCAATATATCACAATTGTTTCCAAGTAGTACACAATTGTTGTCCAGTGACACACAGTCACTGTCAGTGGAACACATCCATTGTAGTAGCACAATCTATTGTCAAGAGACACACAGTCTTCGTCAGTGGTACTCAACAACCTAAGTAGCACACAGCTATTGTATGGGGTCACACAACCTCCGCCAGTGGAACACATCCACCGAAGTAGCACACAGCTATTGTTCGAAGTCACATAGACTCCACTAGTGGAACACATCCACCAAAGTATCACACAGCTACTTTTTGGAGTCACACAGCCTCCTCCAGTAGAACACATCCACCGAAGTAGCACACAGCTACTGTTCAGAGTCACACAGCCTTCTCCAGTGGAACACATCCATCGAATTAGCACATAGCTACTATCCGGAGTCACACAGCCTCTGCCAGTGGAACACATCCACCAAAGTAGCACATAGTTATTTTACGGAGTCACACAGCCTTCATCGTAGTCTTAAGACTATGTGTGTGATTTTTCTTCTCTCAACAGGTCCGACAGTGCATTACCCCCTCATTCACCTCACGTGACTGATCCATGGAACCCTTGGCCAAAGTGGTTAGTCGGCATGAGAAGAAACAGCACACCTCCCTATCAATGAGGGTGGACATTCAGAAACACTCCAAGATTGTCCCTAAAGTACTCATACTTCACTCTTGACAAGGAATTGGTGAGGATGCCTACTATATGCTCATTTGTGGATATGTACTGGAGCTCCACAACTCCTCTCTACACCATGTCCCGGATGTAATGATATGTGATCTCTATATGATTATACATATCATGGAATACAAGGTTCTTGGTAACCTTCACGCAACTTTGATTGTCACAATGTATCAAAGTTGGCTCCAATTCTAGATCAAATATCTCTACTAGCAACTTACAGAACCACACTGCTTCACGGCTTTCCACGCTTCTTGCAATATAATCTTCTTATTATGTACTGAGTAATTTTTTCTTCCTACTCAATCATGAGATCATGCATGATCCCAGACTAAAACAACATCTGGAAGTACTCTTTTGATCCACTGCACTCCCTGCCTAGTCAAAATCTGTATATCCCTACAGCTTCACATCTCCACTTGAGACATATCTCAATCCATATCCAACAGTACCATGAAGGTACCTCAACATATGCTTTGTTGCAATCCAATGTACCTATCTAGGTTCAACCATGTGTTGACTCAAGGTATTAACTGCAACGCATATGTCTGGGCTGGTGTTAACCAGGTACATCAAGGATCCAATCAATTGTTTGTACATCGTGGGATCCACCAAATCTGAATATTTGTCACTCAAGAGATTCAAATTGATCGTCATGGGTGTGGTCATGGACTACTAGTCCATCATCCTTAATTTCTTCAGGATCTCTACAGTATATTTTCCTTGGCTAAAGGAAAATCTCATATGATCTCTTCCATACTTCCAATTTCAAAAAGTAATGTATCAGACATAGATCCTTCATATAGAACTCTGAATTGAGCTCCCTCTTGCACCCAACTATGAGCTTCTCATTTCCTGTCAAAAACAAGTCATCCATATGTAGGATCAATGGGAAACCATCCCCAAGCTGATCAAATAATTGTTTGATTTAGTATGTCATGTCCTGGGTGCCTGCATAAGATTGTACAAAGCTTCCTTTAATTTGCATACATGAGACTTCTTCTCATGTATCTTTGTGGCTACTTTGTGTACACTTCTTCTGGCTACTGGAGAAAGTGTCTCGTCATAATATTCTCCCTCTTACTGGGAGAATATTCTAGACACAAATATTGCTTCATGCTTATGTCGGCAGCATGCTTGATCTTGTAGATCAACTTGGAAGTCACTACTGACTTTCCTTCTGGTATTGTAACCACCTCCCACACATCATTCTTCATGATGGATTGATACACCTCCATCATGCCATCCTTCCATTCTTGCTTCTCAACAGCTTCTTCAAAGGCGGAAGGCTCTAAATCAATGCCACATAGCATGTGTGGTTTTGAGAACTAAGGCAAGTCTATATCCCAGTCTTTCTAACTGGTTGTCACTATAGCAAGATCTATCGGTGACAAGGGAATCTTCCCAGGATATATAAAATCTCTTAGAAGCCTCTGAAGATATGATCTAGCCTCCTCAAGTCCCGGAAGACGTCTCTCTCTTATTTTGAATCAACTGAATCTCTCTGAGATCAAGCTTGTTATGATTCTAAATTCTCTCTGTGAAGCTTGACTCCCTCTGATTCTATATGATATTCGGAGCTACCTACTTCCACTACATATGTTTACTTCTTCTGAAGTCTGATCTCCTACCTATTGTACTAGGAGGTTTCTCCTCCCTAATAGATCCTAAGGGTTGACTCCCTCTGAAATCTAGATCCTTTTGAGTTGGTACTTGGTGGGTTCGCCTTTCTCACCACTGGTGGAGTCATTTGTTTCTCTTCATAGTATGGCTTATCAATATCATGTATATGTATCTCCTTTTCATTATGCAAGGTATCACAAGAACATGATTGTTTACTACATCATTTCTAGGTAGGCCCTTCTGGCACTACTAACTCTTCCCGATGATCTGAAGAGTGGTCAAATTAACTATACGGTCATCTTTGGAGCCTTATGCTCCTTACAGACAATATCCATAAAATATACTCTTCTTCATCTTCTACTTCACATGAGTGTGTATGTTCATGTACATAGTTCTATGTCTCCGCTAGAGAATTTCAAAATAGTTTCCTCCTACAACCATCGTCATAGCTACTTCTCAGAGCTATCACCTATTACCTGACCGAAACAAGAGACAAGAACAGCATTTCCATGGTAACTAATATGCAAACCTGGAGTTTGGTGTTGTTGTCTTGCTTGAGTTTCCTTATATCGTTCATATGAAAACACCATTTTCTAAAACACAAATTCTTCATCCTTTGATGCCTTTGTGTTCTCTTCATCTTTTGTTGCATTTGCATGGTGTTTCTTCTTCTCCTTTTCTTTCTCATGTTTTTGAGGACATTGTGCGGCATGATGTTCCACCTTCTTGCAATTAAAGCATTGAACCTTTGAAACATCCCTCTTACGATGTGGCTTCTTATGCCTCCTTGGATTGTCTTCTTCTCTTTTATTTCTCTTCTTCACGTGTGTTGCAAGTGCTTGGTTTTCCTCGTCAACTACCTTTTGTTTCTTGGACATCAATCTAGATTCCTATTGAGAGAAATCTGCCCATAACTTGTTAAACTTGGGTAACTTCCTTCTTGCACAAATTCCTTGGAAAAATAGGTCCCAAGAGGGAGGGAAACCATTTAGCATAGTGGTTACTATTTCATAATCTTCTATTGGATCTCCAATGGCTGCTAACTGGTCTTTGATATGTGAGATCCTTGTAAATAAGTTGGCTATCGTTTCTGACTTGTTCATAGTCGCATTTTTGAGTTGATCTCGTAGGGTAAGATTCCAACTAGTGTTCTTGCTTTCATAGAGTCTGGTTAGGGAATAAAACATATCTTTTGTAGTCGTTAGTTCTAATACATTGGGTAGCAGGTGATCCTTGATTGATTCTGTCAACATCCTCTTGGCCTTGACCTCATTCTTCTTGAACTTTGCCTTTGCTTCTTTGTCTTTGGGTCCTATAAGCATCTTATTGATGTGATAAAAAATTCATTCTCTTCTAGAATGAGTTGTATTCTATTCTTCCAGGATCTGAAGTTATCTGGTCCATCCAATCTATCCTCAACTCTAATATCGGTTGACATTTTCGCTGGTAGAAACCCTAGCACTAAAAAACCTTGATCTTTCAGACTTCACCAAACTGCATGTTGAGGGTTTTATGGGGTGCGCTAGGTTAGGGTGCACTGCTTTGTACAATAATTGTCCCCAACATCCTTTAGAAATTTCTCAACGATCTTGACAAGTTATTGCAGCTACAGGGTGTTGCAAGGTGTCGTTGTATCAATCATCCTTCCAGTGGTTAAATTGTTCTGACGGTAACCATCTATGATACGATGTTGGATTTTATTTATATAGAGAGAATTAGTTCTATTAGTGTTCTTTTAATTCATTATCATTAACATTTATATCATGTATTGAGCAGTAGCAACATAAACAAGAGACAGAAAAGAACACAAGAGATTTATCCTAGGAAAGCCCCAAATGGGGGAAAAACCCAGCAACCTTTCTTAGATAGATTTTGTTTGTAAAGAAATTACAATAAGATAAACCCTAGCACAAGTTCTAGCTTAACCAGGAATACCACCTCAACTACAGCAGCGGCACCATACAAAGGTAGCGCACCTCCTCAAGCAGTAGCGCATAAGAGAGAGATACCAAAAGACTTAGCAATAATAAATTGTGCAGTTGCAGCTACTACGTCACCTCCTCCAAACTTGTGCCTTGCTTCTATGCAAGTAGGAGAGTGTGAGTGAGTGAACAAATGAGATAAGGCGCCTCCTTATTTATAGTCTTCTTGTTCCTCTAGTTGGGTCGACTTCTCTTCCGGGAAGGTATCTTTTCATTATACTTTATTCTTCTCGATCGACTTCTCTTCTAGGGTATTTCAACATCTGTCCAATGGATCTCTTTCTTCTAGAATCTTCTCCACATCTAAGAAAGGTAATATAGGAGGGAAATATCCTCCCGCAACTACCAAAACATCAATACATTGTTTCCAAGCATGGTATGAAAATTGTACCTGAAATAACTGAAGCAATTGCCAAGATTCCTCTCCCTCACAACAAGAAGGCCATGTAGTCATTCCTGGGAAGAATAAATTTTGTGAGACAATTTTTCCCCAGTTTTATAGAAATAGTAAAACCCATGCAAGACATCATCAAAAAGAATGTTGAATTCAAATGGGGATCTAAGAAAAAGAATCTTTCAATAAGATCAAAGAATATGTAGCACAAGCTCCATCATTGTTAATCGAGAGTTCATCCTCTACACCTTCGCTTCTGACATTGCATTTTTGGTTGTTTTAATGTAGAAGAACCAGGAAGGAGATGAATTCCATGTGTCTTTTATGAATTTTGGCTTACAAGGAGCGAAGTTGAACTACCCAGAAGTGGATAAACAAGCCTATGTTGTATTTAAAGTTGTCAAACACTTTAGGTCGTTCTTACTCAAATCTAAAACCAAAGTTAGTGTTCCTTACCATGTTGTCGGGAATCTACTGGTATGGAAAGACTTAGCAGAAAAGAGAGCAAATTGGATTACATCTTTAGGGTCTATGCAAATTGGTTGTGGAATCAATGAGCGATGAATTACATGAATATGATTTGTATCAGGATCAAGAACTATACGCAAGAGAGGTATGTTATATCCTTGTTAACTATGACCAATGGTTTTATGAAATGAAATATTACTTAACCCATGGATCAGCCCCACATTATCTAGACCCCAAAAATAAAATATCCCTCGGACTCAAATCTCCTCAATATCAGCTCATCCAAGGAATGTTATGCAGAAATAAATTATGATGTTTTTTTTCTGAGATGTCTTGAGACAAGGGATGCGGAAAAGGTATTATCAGAACTTCATGATGGACCAACTAGCGGACATTATGGTGGAGACACCACCGCTCACAAAATCCTCAGAGTTAGTTATTATCATCCCACTTTATTCAAGGATTCTCATTCATATGCAAGGAAATGATAGCAATGCCAAAATTCAACTGGGAGAGAAAAGAAAGTTGATTTTCCCCTATATCATGTGGTCATCGAACACCCCTTTCAACAGTGGGGGTTGGACATAATCGGGGAAATCAATCCAAACTCTTCCCAAGTGCACAAATACATCTTGACAACTACCGACTATTTCACTAGATGGATCGAAGCAATTCCCTTAAAGACTATCAATGAAAACAAGGTGACTTCGTTCCTTAAATCTCATATCATCACTAGGTTTGGAATTCCTAAATCATTAGTCTTTGATAATGCCAAATATTTTTTTCTCTTAAATTGACTAAATTTGCTCTGGAACGGAATATTAAGATTAAGTATTCAGCGAATTACTACCCACAATGGAATGGTTTGGGAGATTCAACTAATAACAACCTCATTGAAATTCTCAAGAAAATTATCAACGATCATCAAAGAAATTGGCACCTCGCCCTTCAAAATGCTTGTGGGCTGATAGAGTGACTCCCAAATCAGGTATTGGGAACTCTCCCTTCTTCTTAGTCTATGGACAGGAAGCCATTGTTCCTACCCATACCTTCCTACCCACCTTGCAACTGGCCCAATATGCCCAAGACGAGTCTTTCCCAATGTTGCAGGAGAGATTAAACATGTTGTTAGAATTGGAAGAAGAAAGGGAAAAAGCTAAACTGAACCTAACTCACCACCAAGAAATAATCAAAAAATGGTTTGACAAGTCATTCATGGATAATAAATATTTTCAAGAGGGATACCTCATTCTTAAATGGGACAAAGCTAATGAACTAAAGGGAAAATACACTAAATTCCAGAAATTATGGCTATGACCCTATCTGATTCACCAAAACATAGGTCCTAGAACTTTTAGATTTAAAGCATTGGAGGTAGATGAGGAGGAGCTCCCTATCAATGGTCAAATCCTCAAAAAATACTTTTTCTAATCACCGATGGTGATGTAGCCTTGTACATAGTAAGGTTTTCTCTGTTTTATTTTCTCATGTTCTATTATTTCCGCCTGAGTCGACCTTCCTTTTTCTCCCAACTTTATTTTTCCCATACCTTTGTTTCAATTTTCCTCTTCCTTTTTGCACTTTTTAGTTTAGAATAATTTATTGTTCACCGCTTCAGACCAACCTTTTCCTTCACAACAGGAACCCAAGACTATTTGAATCATGTAAATGCCTTTTTCTGTGAATGCCTTTCCATATTGAAGTGATTGAGTTGCCTTGGGATCAACGTTTATCTTTATGAGTGATGATGGTACTAAAAAGAGGAACTTGTTCACCTGTGCCAAGAGAAATCTTCTAACCGGTAAATTCAGTTTCTTTTGATAGTTTCCATCAGTTATCTCTACTTATTTGACCACTCTCATGACATGCTTGTGTTCCACTCAAATTTTTCGAAATGTCTTGAATTTAATGTCTTCTACATAATTCCAGTGATTCTACCCTT
>ML796056.1:283611-294945 GCA_009831015.1 Picea engelmannii
AAGCCATGGATCAATATAGTCGTTTATATCAAGGAGAATATGAACCGTTAAATTACTTTATGTCTAAAACATATCATGACCATCAGATTAGATAACTACAAATTCATACTAATACATACAAAGGAAACACAATTTTCCTAAAGACACATTAGACCAAATTTATTTTAACTAAATTCTAGGTGTCTAAATATTCTAGCATAAGCCTCAACAATTCTACTATGACACTTCCCACCACAATTACAAAGTCATCCTTTATGCCTAACTTTAGATTCCCTCATAATGCTAATAAGGTATTTTTAGAGAAAATGGGGTTCCCATACCACTATCATCACCATGAAACAAAAAGTGTTTCCACCTTCGGCAACTCTCTGAGTGCAATAAAAACCTTTTCAGATGAAACAAAAAGTGTTTCCACCTGAAAGAAGCAATTTGAGCACAATGGAATGGTTGTTTTGGCCTAGAAATACTCAAAAATAGTATAAACTATAAGTCCTTTGATGCATGCAGCAACACAGGTTTAGAATTTCGATCAATAACAAAAGAAGGGGTTCATAGAGGCTGTCATACCATGTTCGTTATACAAGGTATTTCCACACATGTCGAACACCTTAAGCAACCACTTACAGAAAAATATCAAAATTTAATACATTGTTGTATTACATGGTTAAAACCCTCAAAGAGTGAAAACGTACATAGCCCCAACCAATGCGACTACTTGAGACAATATATTAATGCAAAAGGAAAATATTTTACATATGATTTTCTCATAATCTATCATCAGCAAATAACCCTCCATTATCTTTAAATAAATATCATGGACCAAACGAATGTTAATCCATAGATCAATATAGTCGTTTATATCAATGAGAATATGAACCGTTAAATTACTTTATGTCTAAAACATAGCATGACCATCATATTAGATAACTACAAATTCATACTAATACATACAAAGGAAACATAGTTTACATAAAGACACATTAGACCAAATTTATTTTAACTAACTTCTCTCTAAAGGGTATATAATCGTCGTTTGATTGATTGTAATCTTAAATATAGGTTCGTGAATGTTTCCTAGAGTATATTAATGGTAACTTATGACCTATGAATCACCTTCCACTACTAGGCTATTTCTCCTCAATATCATGGCCACCTAGATCCCTACATGTCTACCACCATCTCTACTATATGATAGATAACCTTTCATGTGTTCTTGAAATATATATACATTGGGTTATTGTCATGGTCTTTAATTATTCCTCTAATTCATTCGCACCCTTGGTTATCTCTAAAAGTATTGTCAAAGTTTAGCTTGAAGGTGGGAGACTTAGGAGGTTTCCAATGTACATCACTAACCTATGAATTCGTATGGTATTTAGGGGATAATTTCAATTGTCATATGGATCTTCCCTAGTAACTAACTTGATATTGTTTTCAAGTGAGGCTTCCAAGTCTTCACTCTTTCAAAATATGGACTTAATCATCTCCTTGAAGCTTTTTGTGATAATCTAAAAGAGTCGATCCACTAATATGATTTTGTATCAAAATAATCTAGTTTTTTCTTCTTCTAGAAGTTTTAGATCCCCAAGCTTGGGTTGATATCCCATACTGTATTCAAAATTATTGAACCAAGTCCCACCTAGGCCATTTTCGTGCTCATTTATGAAAGTGTATAATATGCCTTCCACTTCTTCGTGTTTTAATAACTATCGAGGTCAAAAAAGGCCAAGGTACTTCACATTGAATAAAGAGATGCTTTGCTTCCTCTTATGCATATTTGCACATCCCAACTCTTGAGGGGCATATATACTCATATACACCTAGGTGATAATGTTATTCCTTGCCACAATCCACAAAAAAGCCGATACCTTAGGCCAATAAACTAGATTACATGCCCTAGTCCAAACATTTTCCATCTCTCCTATAATCTTATGCTTCAACAAATGATAGTAGGCCAACTTGAATATTTCCCTAATACTAATAATATACCAACATAATTTATCTTCACCTTCTTTTATCCATAGGATTATCTTCAATACTGCTTCCATAAATTATCTATCAATTCCCACTAAATATTCCCAAGCCATTAATCTAGTTGCCTCCACTCTCTAATAACCCATCTCAATGTTGTTCTACAAGGGCTCATTTTCTTCCAATGCATCCTACTAAAATAACATTGATCGCCCATCCTTCATCGAATCTCATACATTGAGGACTTGAGTTATTTGAAATAATTCACTAACATTTTTCCAGATGAACAATCCCTTTAGTGCAAACTCCATTCTAAACATATGCTTCCATTCATACTCTGTGGAATATTTTTGTTTACATATTTGGGCCCCAAGAACCTCCATCCCATTCCCATGGTATCATATAACCTTATCACTTAAGGCATGATTCAATAGTTCTAATTTCCTAACTCAAGGCCTCATGAAGCTTTTGAGATGCAAACTCCTCGAGGCATCAATAGCTACGCTGGCTCTAAGGTGGCTCCCACTTAAGAAAATCTTTTTGGATTCTCTCAAGTTCCTTGATTAATTTCACAAGGGCCAATAGGTTTAAGAATATACATATTGGTATTGTGTGGACTATTTTTATCACAATAATTCTCCCCTTCAAAGATGGAAAACTTAAAGTCTAGCAATTTAGTTTGTTCATTTTTTGGTTGATAACTTTTTCACATGACAAGTTTCTCCCCGATTTCTTTATGAGAGTAGAACCCCATGATATTTACTTGGAAAGTTGTCCCTTAGAATATTTAGAGTTCCGCTTATATTTAGAGTTAAAGAAGACGTTTAGATGTATCCTTATTTATCATTCCTCCTTTTGCTATCAAGAACAAGTTCAAGGATTTTTCTTCTTTACCTATTTTGACCAAGCTTCCCTCACCAAAAAGGTGTCATCCATAAATTCTAAACATGATATTACTTATAGGCTGGGAGTGGATTTAATGTCTTTAAGATCCCCAACATATTTCAATCTAGCAAGAGCCCTCCCTAGCCTTTCAGCCATCAAAATGAATACGTCAAGGGGTAGGGGATATCCATGCCTAATGCTTCATCTTTGGGTTGAAACAAGTGCTTGGGGTTCCATTCGCCGATACGGGGTAAAGGTCAAGGAGATGCAATGAAATACTCATTTATTTCAAGTATATCACAAAACCCAAATGCTTCCAACATTTTGACAATTAAATCCCAATTAAGTCTGTCTAGCTTAATCAAAAACCCAAGGTGTTAGCTCAACCCGTTGTCGCCAATGTTGCTAGGTATTTGGCTAGTTTTTTGCTAACATGTACATAGTTCAAATCCCCCTAGGTTAAGTGCATTAGTCTATGTCGACAAGTTTACTAGGGATGTCATGTAGAACGTGGGGAAGCATCCCTCGGGTTTCCCCACGAGATTACTTCCTCGTGGATAAAAATTTCTATCTTGATCAACATACCGCTCATTTTTAAACTTTAGAGAACAAATCATTTATGAAGCTACAATAATGCCATCTAGGATTTATCTTCAAACTATAAACCCTCTATGTTCCCTAGAAATGAGCTTGTCCAAAACAAGGTTTAATATACATAACCTTTAAATTTATCTTATATACCACGTTGCATAGCATTGTGGGTCTAAATTTGTTTGTTGAACTAGCCTCCTCTCCTTTGGGAATAAGATAAGTGAAATTCAAATTCAGAGCCTCAAGTAACATCTCTACATTTGTTGATTCCTTTACTGCGTCCTAAACATCCTTCCTAGCTATATCTTAGCATTCTTGAAAGAAATCCCCTATGAACCCAAAGCCTTACCTTCAACCAAGTCGAAAATTGTCTTCCTACTACTTCCTCTAAGATGCCCTTGCATAAATTCTTATTCAACTATGTTGTCATGTGTGCTCGGTTTTTGTTGCAAATTTGTCTAATACCATCTTCTTTATCGATGTTGGGCTCTATGAATATATCTCTATACAATTATATCAAATCTTGCTCTATTTATTGCCTTGGTTCCACATGAGCACCCATAGCGATTTTCAACCTACTAATCATGTTAATAGTCCTAATTTTTCATTGTTGTTTTGTAGAAACATTTCATGTTTGTATCCCCTTCTTTCAACACTCTTAACTCTAGATTTTTGTTTCCAAACAATCTTCTGGAGCTCTCTTTTCTTCCCTATGTTGTTGGATGTACTTTTCTTTGGAGGCAAAAGAATAATTTAAACTCTGGTGTAGGATTTCTTCCTAGACCTATGCCATTTCTGCATCTAATTTTTTTCTCAATGAATATGTTCCCAAAATACTTAACATTCCATTATTTTATATTGGATTTTAGAGTTTTTAGTTGTGTTGTAATGTGTAAATTTTAACAATCGATTTTGGTTGTTTTCTACCGTGACTTCACCTCTTCTTTGAAACTTAGATAAGTAAGCTATATTTATTGAAATCTAAAAGGAACATTTGGGGGCCTACCATTCCTTGCTAGTTGGAGTGAGAGAGAGAAAGAGATGGGCCAATGTTTTGAACCAACTCATTTGAGAATAAAAGATGCTACACTATTTTTGTCAGTATGTAGTCACCAACAAAAAGCATGTCCAATATTTATGCAATTAAAGCACTACCTCCTCTTGTATTATTCAAAGTGAACAAATCTTCTTTTCACAATGTCTCCACTCATTGAAGGCCAAGCTAGTCAAGAGTGGGCTTTCTAATGGCTTCTATCCTATTTGTCAATGATCTAAGGTAGTGACGTACATCTTTTGGGAGTGTTAGTATGCTAAGCAATGCTAGAGGTTTCTTGAGGATAAATCCTCAAGGGGTGCCTCAAGGCAGTGTTCATTGGCACCCAATTTTATTTGGTGATTGGTGCTCTCATGTTCACCCTACACTTGCACGCCTTTGGCATTGTTTGAGGATCACGTCTTTAAGTATTTTGTGGAAGATTAGGTTTAAGGCAATTTTGCTCATGAGGCTAGCCTATTGTCTTCTTTTTAATCTATGTGGTGGGACGAAGTTCGCCATCAACTTGTGTCCAAAGAATCTCTATTGATAAAAGATGTATGCTATTTGGACCCAACTAAGTATTCTAACTTTTTAGTGCTTATTGCTCTAAGGAAAAGGATATGATGTACCCTTTCATCTTTTTTGGTACAATTTTTTGTAAAAATAAGACACACACACACACACACACACATTCTCATAAGTATCTCATGCTATGTTTATGCATACGACATGAAACATACATATTGTTTTCATTTGTGTTTGGGTGTGACATTGGTTGATACATTGCTCTTAAATTTCTTAATTAATTTTCCTCACCATCAACTGTCTCTCATTGGGCTCTCAAATTTTTATCATTGAAAAAAAATAGCATCATCATCCTAAGTTTCTAACTCGAATCATTTTTTTAAATTACTTTGCTCTTTTTTATGTAATCATTAAAAGCCAAAGCATTTCCGTGCCTTTATTTGCACCTTCAAATCTTGAATATTTCTACGTGTCAAACATTGCCTTGGTTTTGATGTTCCCTCTCACTTGTGCCGATCTTAGATAATTGGGACCTTTGTGTCGAACTTTGCTTTTGCATAATTCTTTGATGTCTTTGAATCAAATGGTTTCTCTAATACCACTAACAAATGTGGCATTACATGTGTCAAGAATTAATCATTTATTTTATCCCTATTCATAACATGTGGTGAAAACATATGAATATAGCAAGGGGATACACACTCTATTTCCCCCATTTTCCCATAAGGAATGTCTCCTCTCTTTTTACATCATAATCATTTTATTACAAACTCGTCTTAAATATATCAACTTCCCCTAACATTACACTTTATTATGAATGATATCATATATCCTAATTATTAAATATAGATTAAACATTACATGTTTACCAGAGACTTAAAATTAATATTTGGATTTTACCATCCCTATTTTGAGGACTCCTCCAGCTCTTGTTGGTCCCAAGTTACTCTCACTGCTACAGTGAAATTCAACTTAATCCAAATTTCTCTAGAGGGTTTCCATTTCTGTGGGTGACTTAGTCCCCTTATTGTCTGTCCAACAGGGCTTGTACAATATGAAGATTTATATCTTATAGGAAAAAAAACTTTTGAAGTTGTTTTAACTATTATTAAATATTGTTTGAAGGCTCAATAATCTGCTCTTCCAAATTTTCAAACAATGCTGGAATTTTAGCTTATCTGGTATTCCAGAGAAATCGCAAAACCCAAAACCAAAACTAGGGAGGACACTTCTCACATGAATAAATCTCAGATAGTTTAAATCAACTTCCTTCACAAGGAACTGCTATTTTTCCCAAACACAAAGAAACCAAAAAAAATATCATAAACAAACTAAAACAATTCTAGTAAGTAATAGAAATGGCATATGATGACCATACTCAATTTTAATCGACAACAAAATCACCTACAGTTGTCACAAGAACTCGTATAGGTTGTCCATGAATTAAACAGAATTCGATCATTTGATTTCTTCAAAAGTAGCCTAATTACATGAATCGATTTCAATAATTAGGATCTCTACCACTGGCTTATGGGAGAGAACAAAAAGACACACTCAGTCTGACTTGTGTACAACATAAAAAGGAAAAAGCAACAAGAACTATGTGCGTTTTTGCCTGTCTGTCTCTGTGTCATTTCCTTGCTTTCTGCAAGTTTAAAAGTGTCATTTCCAAAATGCAAGGCCGTTTCTCTGATCTAGGTGACAGCTTTGCTGCAACAAATCTGTCTCAAATCAATTCAGATAATATTTGAAAGAAAATGTCCAATTGATTCCTAAATTACAGGACTTGCTATCTCGTATAAGGCTTCATTTTCCTTTTCTTTTCCAAAGGAAACCCAAGGAACCCTTCCCCACACTTGTGGATGGCATCCCTAGTAAACCCATGGGCGTAGACTAGTGCACCTATCCCAGGGGATTCGAACGAAGCATCTACCGACACACAACTAGCCAAATGCCCAGCGACAATCAATTGAACTAACCCTTTGGGCTTTTCCTTTTCCTATTCAATAAAGAGTTCAGTTTCAATAAAAATGAGATTAACTTGAATATTTAAACTGTTGTATTGCCTAAATATTCAATTATTTAAATCAGAAAATTTTCCTGATTTATGTCCGTATAGCCAATATCCACTAGGCAAAGACCCTCAGGAGGAGCAGGAGGAGCAGACGCCCTTCTGCAAGTAGCATGCATAAGTTTCAGTAAATTATCCAGGGTTGCGCCAGCAGCGGCCTCTCTTACAGCAGTGGCAACTAGCACACGAACCATCTGTAAAAATTGTATTCCTGAATGTTACACATATAAATCAAGCTGTTTTTGGTGATTACTTGTAACATACAAAGTCTTTTTCAGCTAGATATAATTAATTTTATACATTTTAGTCGTACCTTGCGCAAAAATCTGTTGGCAACTAGCTCCACACACATGACAGTCCTTCCTTTGCTTGTATGATCCTAGAAAATCTCATTGGGTTTCACCCATCACACAGACACATAATTGTTAAACACTTGGGGCTATTTATTAAATCTCTCAAATTAATTTCAGTGAAAGCAAACTGCCACGCACAAATAGTATCTTCAACAAATACAGGAAAATCAGATTTAAGATGATTCCAAATTCATACCTGTCCCATGTATGGCAAAGTAGCAACTGCAGCGCGAGCATGATGCATAAAGCATTCTGTTGCAGGACCCCTACAAGAAAATATGAGCTTGATGTTCAGAAGAAAGGTACTTTCAATATCCTCAAATATAATCTGAATCATGAAAAGTTAATGTTATGTAACAGTTACCTGCTTCTTGATGCTTGAGTGTCCCGGGCAAAAATTCTGTAAGATAAAGACTGGCCTTCTAGCTGTTGCAAAAGCTGATTGACCGTATCAACATTGAAGTTATGCGGCTTGACCGATGCCTGATGTTTTCCAGTAGCACTGATGTTCATTGACTCCATATTTATAACATTCATGTCAGTGCTTTGATTGTCACCTTCATCAGCCAAGCATAAGCTGTCATAAGTCACTGGACTTCCACCATCGACGACTGTTTTATTTCCTTCCCCATCTTTAAGAGGTAAAATGTACAAATAACGCCTCCATTTGGCAGAAAAATTAGGGTGGAATTCACGTGAGACCTGCAATCTCCTGACTATATTAGCTCTACCCTTTAGTTTACTATAATCGAACAGAAATACATACATCTTCAAGCACATGCATAAAAAGTAATCTCTTTTGCATTAAAATTGGAGGCCCCAACCAGCATCCAGCATAACTACATAACAGATAGTAACCACAAATTTGAAAACCATTTACCATGATTGGAAGCTTTTGACATTGCATAAACAGTCAAACTACTGACTAATGGCATAATAGTGTACTAGGCAAACAGTGATGTTCTCACCTCAGAGATACTCACAACTTTAAGTTTTCCTAGTGCTGCAGCATTTATCTCGCTCTCGATATCTTCTAGACTGATGTCTTTTCTCCAAGTATCTTAGTGATAAAATTCAAGACAGTAAAGAAGTCAACAAATATACAGAAAAGATGCAAAGAAATATGAATGCTATATCAACAACATATATAAAAAGTCGTTGACAGAGACATGTTAATTATTTTGTAACCTCAACGCAAAACAAAGAGTGACAATTATTCCTGGCAGATATTACAAGAGGGGAAATAATAATGAGGACTCCAAAGAGTTTACTAAACACGTTTAAGGATGTTGACTGCCAAACATGGCTATGAATATGTTAGTACCTATAGATCAGAGTTAGAACAAAACTACAGAAGACAGGTTCACAACTAAGAATCTTTCAACAAATGCAGGAAGTGGCAGAAGAAAGAAATCATTTTAGCATCCACCAATTACCAAAAAACAATCAATGGGGAAAAAACCACGAGCAGAATTCTAGAATTATCAACTTCATCTGGTTGGTTCTTACATAGAAGTATTCACAAAGTAGAAGACGTCAGGAAGATCATAACTTCACAAGGAGATGTCATAAGATCTCAAACATGGAAATTAAAAGACTGGCTGGACCTCCCTCCCGATCTCCATTTAGAGTACCTTATTTTTCAGGACAAGCTTTCTAAATAGTAAAAGTATATCTGAATTTTGAAATCATGCCCAGATACTCTTCTCTGGAGAATGGGATCCAAATTGAGTGAGTTCAACGTAAAAGAAGGCTGTGATCTTGAAGATCTGCATCAAAATAACCATATAGGAACCCTGTCCTGAGATGGAACTAGGTTTGGGTATCAATATGCCCTCCGAAGGAAATATTTTTCCTCTGGCTATAATTAAGAGGGAAAGTCCAAAGGAAAAAATTCCAAGATAAGGGAGGTCATTGGGACCTCCTTGTTGCATCTACTACCCATTTTAATTCCAATGAGACTCTCTCACTTACTTGTCTCCTGCCCTTTTGTTAGATAAATTTGGCAAGCAATTCTGAAAAAGCAGATTTCCTTGTTTTCTTGTCAGATTGCACCTCATAGGATCTTTAATGCCTTGCTCTCTTTGTACTCCAAGGGATGGAAAGGAATATATTGCTGAAAAAATTTTGGAATTTTCTATTAAGAGTAACCTAGTGGAGGAATTAGATGAACAGGAACCAATCTATTTTTCAAAATTCAGGAAAAAGTGCCATATGGGTATCCTCCAAAATTAAAGCCCTGGTTATTGAATCAATCAACACTAACTCCCCAAAACTTCCAGATTGGAATGCTTATAATCATTTTGAAAAAGCATGGCTGGGAGTGTAGTCATCAGAGACATAGACCAAAAGGTTTGTAATTTCAACATCTCACCCCTTCCTTCAGACCCATTTATTTGGGAAGAGATGTACCCCGGCCAATTATTCAGAGGGGCACTCAGGGCAACCCAAGTAAAGGAGCAGGACACAGCTTAAATTGTCTTGGTAATCAGTGTACTTTCAAGCTAGGCCCTGGCCATAACAACAATAATCATGCAGAAGTAGAGGCAGATGGATGTGGTTTACAAAAATTCATTAGAAATTAGAAATGGGAAAAATTTTGGAGATTCAGATCTGGTAATCAAGTTCTTGAAAGGAAAATGTTGAAATAATGTAACTACAAAGAGTACTCTATTTATTATCGATGTATTATTCAGTAGATCAATCCCCTTTTGCAGATTGATCATGTCGGGTATTGTAAATGACCAAATCCCCTTTTGCGGATGGGTCAAACCCTAATTGTAATATACTAAATGAGAAGTCGACCCCCAGAATATATTAAAGTGGTTATAACCACCCAGATTGATAAGTCGGCCCTGCCAGTGAAAAGACACCTCAGTTCAGCACCTGCCAGATTGTATAAATAAGAGAGGCCAGCGCCTCATTTGTTCACTCACTCACTTGTTCATCAAAGCGCAAGTTTGGATGTTATGAACATTATATATATAAATAAGATATTCATAACATAATAATTAATTAAGTAAATAGTTAGTTAGTAAATAGTAATTATTAATAATGAAAGGACATGTTTTCAAAAAAACATGTCTAGTGGTGAAAGGGCACCCCTGTGTGGGTATATAATAAGCCCTCATTCTCAATTGTAATGATCATCATATATTTTATCAATTATTCATATTTCATATATATTATTGCAATTGCATATTTGGTTATCTGTTACATTGGTATCAGAGCATTTTCAGTCCTCCCCAACCCCTGTTCGTTCCACTTCCCAGCTACCATAAAATTTTCCCCAACCCTCTGTCACAAATAACCCTCCCGACCACTCACACTCTGTCACAAATAACCATGTAAACCCGACTCCCGACTCCTCTCCCGTAGCCTGTTCCCTCCCCTCCCGTAACCCTGTAAACCCGACTCCTGACTCCTCTCCCGTAGCCTGTTCCCTCCCCTCCTGTAACCCTGTAAACCCGACTCCCGACTCCTCATTTCGCAGCCATCCCGTAACCTCCCCCGAACCCTTCCGTAATCTGGTCATACTTCCCCTCCCGACCACTCACACTCTGTCACAAATACCCCCGCATTCCACGCAGCCGTCCCTTCCACACTCCTCCACGCATCCCAATCCGCGACATCCACACGCAATCCCGACAAACGTTCGGCCCATAAACCCTGTCACCTATTCCCCTACCCCGACAACCTCCGACAGCTCCTAGCCATAAACCTTGTTCCCTAAACCTGGAAAATTCCTGTCCAGTCCCGTTCCTATCAGACCACCCCCGCGGACTTATTCCCTTTTTCCTCGTATGGTCGTACTATTCCATTAAAAGCCATACCCCTTTTAAAATAAAATAAAAAATTATTTATAAATTATTAATTTTTTATATAAAAAGAGATCAATTCAT
>ML796056.1:316410-331515 GCA_009831015.1 Picea engelmannii
GAATTACAACAGTGCAAAGGTCATACAATTTCAACCACCATACAGATTCCTTATGTTAGCCGTCACTACACAATTCAATCTTACGGATTTGATAAGCAGCCATTTATTTTAATAAGCTATCATATTTTGGGGACGGGGGGTTGCTCTATGGTCATACTTTCTAAAACGTTATACGGAATTTTAAAGGCTGGTTTCTAGATTACTTCTCAAGTTATTTGGTGGCTATGTTGCAGGAAACGGCCCCCCAGCCCCAATCCAGTACGGGAAACTCGCTGAAACGGGGGGTACGAAACAGCCTGAAAACGCTGCCGACTGTGCCACCGGATGTACCGTACAATGTTTCCCAATTTGGAAACGTCGTACGGTACAGACAGTGGCATTTCCGAGCCGTTTCGGTGCAAATGAAAGCCATTTCCACGGCTTTTTCTTGCTGTGCGGGCCAACCAAGCGGGCCATAGGTAGCTTAGGTGGTAAAAAATCCCATCATTAACCACTAATAAATATTTTAAATCTGTCGACATGCTCAATTAACTATCATGACCATTTCACCCACCTTAATAATTAATGGTAATATTAAATTCTTAAAAGTGACATTCTCCTTTATCTTTCATTTTCATCATTCTACTTAAATTTTTAACATTATCTTTAATTGTTTCAGGATGTTTGAGAGTGGTTCCAACCTCATTGAACTTCATATGGAGAAAGTAGAATTTTAGGTCCCATTCAAAATTCAGTAGACTTAACAGTTTTCAGGATTTCAAGATTGGCAGGATTGCAATGTTTCCATTGGAGTCTATCATGTACGAGGGTATGGAACTGGCATTTAATCAAGAGCACCAAGCCCTCTATGTACCTCAATGTCCATCGGTTCACATTTTTTGGGTCGACCGGTCTGGTTCTGATAACACTGCTCTCTACAGTACACGGATGTACAAGTGTCATACTAGGGTTTATCCAACCCCCATGATGAAACGCCCTCGAGGCATGATTCTCCTAGGGTTTAATGCCTCTCCTCTAGGATGGTACACTCTCTAACAAGATGTTAGTCCAATTCTCCTATTCCATGGTTGTATCCAAGTGTCCTCATGCAAGGCATTACTCCTCTAACTGTGTGCCACATGTCCTTTCATGTTAATATAGACATGGTTTTCCTTATAAATTGTCATTTATGTGTATCATTCTTTTTTTCTTTCAAGCTAATGTGTTGTTTAAAAACAACTATATATATACCTCCGACATACCCATTTTGGAGGGGTCATGTTTCCAAACAGGGATAATTTTAAGGATGGAAATTTATCTCATAATATAGAAACCTTGTCGAAACTTACTAGTCCTTAATATGCAAACTATAAAATGTTTGGTGATATTTTTGTAGAAATATTCAAATTTCTAAGGATTTTATATATTTTCTATAAAATTTGGGCTATTTTTAAGGTAAAATAATTTTATTCTATAGAGTTTGGGCAAATCACATTTAGAAAAAATGGAAATTGGCAAATCCTTTTTTGGAAAAAGCATGGAAATTTATCCCACGGGCAATATATAGCCCCTAAAATTTTCCTTGTTTCCAAACGTTCTTGTTTCGGAAACTTCTAGACGTTTTCACGTTTCGTGCAAGTTAGATTTGTGGCCATTGTAAAAAGACGGCCACTTTGTCCAATATTATGCTTTAAGAAAATCGAAAGTTTAATGGTCAAAATTTTAAAACATGGAAACAACAAATGCTTTTGCTATTGAGTACAAGTTTTTGGACAAGTTGATTTTGAGAAAGGAAGATTGGAGTGAAGTTGACAAAAATGTCCAAGAAAAATATGATGCAAAGAATAAAGAGGTTGTTTTGCTCATTAAACTTTATGTCATGGATGAGATGCTTCCTGAGGTTCAGACTAGGGACGATGCATTCACCATTTGGCAGACTCTTGGGAATTTGCATGAAACCTCTGGATTTGCATGAGACCTATAAAGATAGAACCTTTTTCTTGAAGAATATTTTATTTTCTACTAAGATGGAAGAACATGATTCCCCTCCAAATATTTTATTGAAGATTAAAGATCTTAGAGATCAGCTAAAGGCTATTGATAGGGAGATGGAAGAGGAAGATCTTTTTATCACAACTTTGAAAAGTTTGCGGGAAGTTGACATTAATGCATTGGGGTTTGCGGTTTTCTCTTCGGTCCTATGACACTCTGGCCATAATCCGCAGGTGGGAGGGATCAAGGCCCTAGGTAGGTTTCCTTCTTTTTTTCATCCAACCTACCCTTTCTTTTATCCGGTAGCCGAAATCTCGACCTTGGACCTAGGCCTCAAAGTCTTATCTTGTCAAATCTCCTCTCATCAGTCCTCGCACAGCAAGGGGCACATGTGGACAATCCTACTGACACGTGATATGGATATAGAAGGGGAAATTCTAGACTTCGAGTCTAGTCCTACTACCAGTCGAGCTTTCTGCACGAATGTCGGGTTGCGAGAAAGGTCTAGAGCGATCAATTTTGGTATCTCTATCCATCACTCCGAGAGATCTGGAATTAATGCAAATGAAGGCAAAGATGAGCCAAATTTGCGCCTGTCTTCCTCTTTTATTGTTGGTGATCTTCCCGATGGATTTAGGATTAATGCCAACTCTGGATCTGTGTCATCAACTGTACCTAGAAGCAAGTGTAAAAGAGGAGTGTGGGCTCAACCCGATAGGAAGTGATAGCCTCTGAAACTCGCCCAACACGAAAAAAGAGTTGCATTAAAGCTAGGTTTGGTAACTTCCAAACGGTGGTGGGTCAAGACTTACAGGTGGAGGACGTCACTTGATGCATTGATAGAACTCTGATAGGGAGATTCATTGGGAAAGTAGTAGTAGACGCCTCGATGGGGATTTGTTGGATAAGAATTGGCGCCCGTTGTTGGGATACATCCCTGAGATCTACGTTATGGTAAGAGGATGGCTCTGCTTCATTCTGAAATCCGTGGATGATTGTGATGTTCTTTTGGGTAGAAACTGGAATTGGGGGCCCTCTAGCCTAGTACTTGGGAAGTGGACCATTGATTTCGTTCTTGAACGTGAGCCTGTGAATATATTTCAGGTGTGAGCCATTTTACCGGGGCTTCCTATCGGTTTCTGGACCAAAGAAGCTCTAGAAGCCATTGGGAATAAGTTAGGTATGTTTTTTGGACTCGAACCTAACTGGGAATCCAAGGTCGATAAAAGATGGGCTTGGATTCAAATTGAGGTCAATGTGAGGGATGGTTTGATTGGAACCTTGGACCTGGTCTTCGGTGATCGAGTATTGCACCAGAAGATAGATTATTGGAAGTTGTTGTTTCGTTGTTACGGGTATCATGAAATTGGGCACATGTGTTGATGATTGCAGCATCGTGTGACATTCTCTAGGTCGTTCTCCTCTGGACTGAGTTGAGTCAATCTGTGAGAGGGCCCATGTGTTGGGTGTGCCCATGTGATGGGTGTGCATCAAAATTTAGACTGAGTTGTTATGACGTGTGGTCTCTTGTCTACTCCTCTGGACTGAGTTGAGATGACCTGAGATGGTCTCATTCCTTGTCTACTCCTCTGGACTGAGTTGAGTCGGCTCGAGATGGTCTCATGCCTTGTACTCCTATGGACTTAGTTGAGTCGGCTTGAGATGGTGCTCTAGATGGTACTCCTGTGGACTCAGTTGAGTAATCTGTTGAGTGTGACGTCCCTATGGATGAGCACAGGTGGACGTGTCCCTAATGGATGAGCACTAAAGGATGTGAGAGATCCCTTGTTATATTGTCAGAGAGTGAGAGTTTGGTAAAACCCTAATTATGTTGTGAAGGGTACAAGTCAACCCCACCATGTGAAAGATAATTAATATTGTGTAATTATTAATTATATTATTAAGTTGTACAGGCCGGCCCTATTGTGCTAATAGACACATCATTTGATGTGATAAGTTTTGTATAAATAAGAGTGGATCCCCATTGTGGATCACACTCACTTGTTATCTCATAATTTCAGAAGTTGAGGTCTGAAATTATGAGGATTGCAATTCACAGTTCTCTAGGAGCTAAGTTTCTCAGTCATAGCAGCACCCTATGGTGTGTTAGGTTTGGTGGTGGATGGTGGATCTTCTCTTAACAGTATAGCAAAGGATTGATGGGTTTTTCCCTTGATTGAGAAGGGTTTTCCCAGGATACTTCTCGTGTTCTTTTGTGCATGGTTATGCTTCTTGTGATCTTGTTACTACAGCTAGTCTTATTTTGTTGCTACAGGCATTGTTTATGTTTCAGTGCATGCTAATAAACTACATGCATCAGCTTAACCATCAAAACTTAACAACATGCACACGCAGTGCAAAAGGATTTCTCCATCTTTCAAAAAAATGTCTAAGGTCTGGGTAAAAAAGAAGTAGGTGGACCGAAAGCTAGCCAAGGAAATGCTTCCAGTCATTTCTACGGGCGAAGGTCAGGCTAGCCCTTTGTCTTTTCATGTCGGATTGGGGGTGGTTCATGCGGTTATGGCTCAAGACAAGGTTTCCTCATGTAATACAGTCTCCTCCCCCCCCCTACGTTTCCAAGTTGTTGGTCAATGCAGAAGTTTCCCCTCCCAACTCCCTGACTTTTGTGCCTCCGCCCTCTTATGTCAATGGGTTGGTCCTTGACACTCCCCGGGACTCCGGAGGTGGTAATATATGTCCCTCTCTGCTTGTCCCTTTGCCTTCTGAGAAGTTAGATTCCCTTCCCGAAACCATGTCCATTCCCTCGCCTTCGAATTCTCAGAAAGTTATCCATGCCTCCCCTTCTCCCTCTCAGGCTCGTGGGTCACCCGAAAAGTCCTCCTTCGGTGGTAAGAATGGAAGAAGCTCCTCTCCTAAAAGAGGCTATTCTCTTCATTCCAAAAAGGAAGTCGTCGATCATTTTTCCTGCTTATGGAGGCTTGGCCCTAGATCCTCTTCATTTTGCCTTCTTAGGGAGGCTTGGCCCCATATCCTCTTCATTCCAATCCAGTGGGTCGAAAATCGCACCTACTTAAAGCTCAAGAAAAAGTTGCTATGGAAATTCAAAAGGAGAAGCAAGTTCCCATTGCCAGGGCCCTTAGAGCGAGGACTGCCCTGAAAACGTCCCCTAAATGATCATCATATCATTTAACGTGCGAGGGGTTGGGGGCCCCCAAAAACAGCTAGCCCTCAAAAGGATTCTACAAAGTCTTAAGCCAGATGTTTTACTAATTCAAGAAACAAAATGTTTTGGAATCAAAGCTAGGAGTATCCTAGAACCAAAGCTAGGAGTATCTTGGAACCACGGTTGAAGAATTGGTCATTTTGCTCCACTGATGTTGAAGGACAGTCAGGGGGGCTTATCTCTGAATGGAGCCCTATATGCAAAGCCTTATCCTCTTCTTCTTTTTGTTTTGCACTCTCAGTTAAATTGTTAGTTAAAGATATCGACTTTCCATTGACAGTTCTAAACATTTACTATCCCTACGCTTACAGAATCCCCTTCTGGGAGGATTTGGCCTTTACATGCGCTTTCAATGACCCTCACACTGTGGTTGGGGGAGACTTTAACTTTATCCTTTCTCAAAGGTAAGTTTGGGGTGATTGTCCTAGGTTGGACACACAATGGGGTTTCTTCATCTCTTTTTTGGAAGCCCATCATCTTGCGGACATTGAACTAGTGAAGTTGGTTCTCACTTGGCACAACTTCCAAACAAGAAAAGATGTTGTATCCAAAATACTAGATAGGTTCCTTGCTTCTGAGGATTTTTTGACATATGGGCTCCTTGTAAACTCCTCAGGTATGAGAAGGGGGGATTTTTTATCATAGGTTGATTGTTCTCAAGCTGAAACCTAAATCGGACTCGCCTCCTGGCCCTTTTAAATTCAACCATATAGGTTGAAAGAAGAGGATTTTGTGTCTCTGGTAAAAAAATCTTGGAAATCCTTGGATCCCTCGCGGGCTCAATCGTTAATGCTCTAATTCACTGAGAACTTAGCCAGGGTTAAGAAAGCCATTAAAAATTGGCTGAAAATATTCAATGCTCGAAAATACAGACAGTTAACAGAAACAGAAGGTAAAATCGTTGATCTTTATCAGAGTCTAGATTTTGGTTCCCTCGACAATTCTCAAGTAACGATGCTCAAGGACTTAGAAGCTTCTAGGCACTCTTTGCTAGAACTAGAAGAGCAAACTTGGAGGTTAAGGAGCGAAGCTTTGTGGCTAAAGGTTGGTGACAATAACACCAAGTTTTTCCATCAATACGCAAACTATCGAAAGAGCCTTAACACGATATGGGAAATAGAAAACAAAGAAGGTACCTTAGTAAGCTCTTTTGAAGACAAAGTCGAAGTCACTCGATACATTGATAGAACGTTGATAGGGAGATTAAGTGGGAAAGTAGTAGGAGACGCCTCGTTGGGGGATTGGTTGGATAAGAATCGGTGCTCGTTGTTGGGATACATCCCTGAGTTCTACGTTATGGTAAGAGGATGGCTCCGCTTCATCCTGAAATCCATGGATGATTGTGGTGCTCTTTTGGGTAGAAACTGGAATTGGGGGCCCTCTGGCCTAGTACTGTGGAAGTGGACCATTGATTTCGATCATGAACATGAGCCTGTGAATATATTGCAGATATGGGCCATTTTATTGAGGCTTCCTATCGGTTTCTAGACCAGAGAAGCTCTGGAAGCCATCGGGAATAAGCTAGGTACGTTTTTCGAACTCAAACCTAACTGAGAATCCAAGGCCGATAGAAGATGGGCCTAGATTTAGATTGCGTTCAATGTGAGGTATGGTTTGATTGGAACCTTAGACATGGTCTTCGGTGATCGAGTATGGCACCAGAAGATAGATTATTGGAAGTTATCGTTTCGCTATAATGGGTGTCATGAAATTGGGCACATTGACGTGCAGTGCAAAAGGATTTCTTCATCTTTCAAAAAACGTCTAAGGTCTGGGTAAAAAAAGAAACAGGTGGACCGAAAGCTAGCCAAGGAAATGCTTTGAGTCGTTTCTACGGGCGAAAGTCAGGCTAGCCCTCCATCTTCTCATGTCGGATTGGAGATGGTTCATCCGATTACGGCTCAAGACAACGTTTCCTCGGGTAATACAATCTCCCCTCCCTTTGCTTCCAAGTTGTTGGTCAATGCAAAAGTTTCCCCTCCCGGCTCCCTGACTTTTGTGCCTTCCCCCCTCTTCTGTCAATGGGTTGGTCCCTGACGCTCCCCGGGACTCCGAAGGTGGTAATATATGTCCCTCTCCCCTTGTCTCTTTGCCTTCTGAGAAGTTAGATTCCTTTCCCGAAACCTTGTCCGTTCCCTCGCCTTCAAATTCTCAGAAGATTATCCATGCCTCCCCTCACCCTCTCAGGCTCGTGGGTCACCCGAAAAGTCCTCCTCCGATGGTAAGAATGGATCTAGCTCCTCTCCTAAGAGAGGTTATTCTCTCCATTCCAAAAGCAAGTCGTCGATCATTTTGCCTTCTCAGGGAGTCTTGGCCCCAGATCCTCTTCATTCCAATCCAGTGGGTCGAAAATCTCACCTGCTTAAAGCTCAAGAAAAATTTGTTATGGGAATTCAAAAGGGGAAGCAAGTTCCCATTACCAGGGCCCTTAAAGCGGGGACTACCCTGAAAACATCCCCTAAATAATCATCCTATCATTTAACGCACGAGGGGTTGGGGGGCCCCAAAAATAGTTAGCCCTCAAAAGGCTTCTACAAAGTCTTAAGTCGGATGTATTACTAATTCAAGAAATTAAATGTTCTGGAATCAAAGCTAGGAGTATCCTAGAACCATGGTTGAAGAATTGGTCGTTTTGCTCCATTGATGTTGAAGGACAGTCAAGGGGGCTTATCTCTGAATGGAGCCCTGCATGCAAAGCCTTATCATCTTCTTCTTTTCATTCTGTGCTCTCAATTAAATTAATAATTAAAGATTTATGCTTTCCATTTACAGTTATAAACATTTACGATCCCCAGAATCCCCTTCTGGGAGGATTTAGCTTCTACAGGCACTTTCAATGACCCTCACACTGTGGTTGGGGGAGACTTTAATTTTACCCTTTCTTAAAGGTAAGTTTGGGGTGATTGTCCTAGGTTGGACACACAAAGGGGTTTCTTCATCTCCTTTTTGGAAGCTCGTCATCTTGCAAACATTGAACTAGTGAAGTTAGTTCTCACTCGGCGCAACTTCCAAACAGGAAAAGATGTTGTATCCAAAATACTGGATAGGTTCCTTGCTTCTGAAGATTTTTTGAGATCTGGGCTCCTTGTAAACTCCTTGATATGTGAAGGGGGGTTTCGGATCATAGGCTGATTGTTCTCAAGCTGAAACCTGAATCGGACTCGCCTCTTGGCCCTTTTAAATTCAACCATATAGGTTGAAAGAAGAGGATTTTGTGTCTATGGTAAAAAAATCTTGGAAATCCTTGGATCCCTCACGAGCTCACTCGTTGATGCTCCAATTCACTGAGAACTTAGCCAGGGTTAAGAAAGCCATTAAAAATTGGATGAAAATCTTCAACGCTCGAAAATGAAGACAATTAAAAGAAACGGAAGGTTAAATCGATGATCTTTATCAGAGTCTAGATTCTAGTTCCCTCGACAGTTCTCAAGTAGTGATGCTCAAGGACTTAAAAGCTTCTAGGCACTCTTTGCTAGAACTAGAAGAGAAAACTTGGAGGTTAAGGAGCAGAGATTTGTGGTTGAAGGTTGGTGACAATAACACGAAGTTCTTCCATCAATCCACAAACTATCGAAAGAGCCTTAACCGATATGGGAAATAGAAAACGAAGAAGGTGCCTTAGTAAGATCTTTTGAAGACAAATTGAAGTCGGAGATCGCTTCTTTCGATCTCTTTTTAAAGCACCACAAGGGTGTCCCATCCATGAGATCCTACAGGTAGCATCCAAATTTCAGCTTGTTTTTTCAGAAGACATGAACAAAGCCCTTTTGGAAGAAGTGACAGAATCAGAAGTCTTAGCATGCCTCTCTTCCATGCAACATGAGAAGAGCCCCGGACCTGATGGGTTTACAATGGAATTTTTTCAAGGGTTTTATGACATGTTGAAACAAGATCTTCTTCTAGTTGTTAAAGAATCTCAAAGGAGTGGAAAGATCTTGGGATCCTTCAATTCAACCTTGTTGTGTCTTATTCCCAAGAAACGGGAAGGGGTCTCTTTCAACTACTTCAGGCCTATTTATTATTGTAATGTCATCTACAAGCTAATATCCAAAATCATAGCAAGAAGGCTAAAGCCAATTCTCAACGAAATTACAACAAAAGAGCAGTTCATATTCCTTCAAAACAGGCAAATCCATGATGCAGTTTCGGTTGCGCAAGAGGTCTTCCACTCTGTGAAAAAAAGGAAAGACAAGGATGCTATCCTAAAGTTGGACCTCTCCAAAGCTTATAATAGGGTGGAAGGACCTTCCTCAGACTGGTTCTGGTTTATATGGGTATGGATTTGGAAGAGGTCAATTGGGTTATGGGGTGTATTCAATCTGTTTCTTTTGTTGTTTTAATTAATGGATCCCCTTCAAGGTTCTTCAAGGCCTTGAGATGGCTCAGTAGGGATGCCCCCTGTCCCCTTTTTTATTTCTCATCATTGTTGAAGCATTGAGTAGGATGTTTAAAGAAGCCAAGGACTTTGTCTTGATAAGAAGAGTTAAGGTCTTAGAGAGGGAATCAATCTCTCACCTCCTCTTTGTAGACGACATCTTTTGTTGTTTGTATGGATCCCTTAACGAAATCAGAAGAATAAAAGGAATCTTGGACCTTTACAGTCTAGCCACTGGAATGGCGATCAATTTTGATAAATCATGACTCATCCTACATCAATGCTCTATCCAGGATTCTAGTCTAATCGGGTATTTAATTCCGGCTCCTAGGCACAATTTGGATGAAGGATTCAAATATCTAGGTTTCTTTTTGAAACCTGAGAACTACAGAATTTCGGACTGGGGCTAGCTAGTTAAAAAGATTGAATCTAGAGTCACTCTCTAGGTCAACCGTCTCCTCTCCAGAGGGGGTAGACTGGTTTTACTCAAAGCAGTTCCGGAAAGCATTCAAGTTTATCAATCCTCCATTGCGGTGATTCCCAAAGGAATCCTTTCCAGCACTCGTAAGGTGAGCTTTCAATATTTGTGGTCCGAGCAACGTAAATCTAGGGGCATTCACTTAACTAGATGGTTGTCCTTAGCGGTACCAAAGGATATAAGCGGGCGGGGGCTAAAGAATATCTACACCTTCACACAAGCCTTGGTGGGACATAGTCTATGGAGACTTGTGCACAGGGTGTCCTTAGACCATCCCCTCACTTCATGGATCTAGGATGTTATTTTGAGAGTGATTCATGTGGATCCACACTAGTGTGTATATGGGTGGAATCCTTCATTTATGGATCTGTCATTTGGCACCTGGTTTGGCATCTTTACACCTTAGGAGAAGAGTTTGTTGAGCCTTGGAGGAAACGTCCTAGCCCATTCCATCCTTTTGGGCATGTATTTGGTCTCCCAAGGAGATTGACTCCTTCATGAAGGGGAGCGCCACACCCTTTGAACTTCTTTTGCACATTATTTCATGGGATCCACATTTATTGGAAGTTTGTTGGATTTATTAGATAAAGAGCCCAAGAAGGAGGAGCTCCCAATTTGGAGGAGTTGGTTGACTTGTCCACAATTACTTTATTGTTATCTCTTGGATAAAAGTATGGATCTAAAGGTAACCACCATTTTATTGTTAAAGCAAATTGTGGATCTAAAGGCCACTAATTGCTATTTTGAGGATTAGCAGTTAAGGAGGTAACATTTTATTGTTTCTCATTAGAGCAAATCATGGATCTGGAAGCCACGATTATTATTTTACTCTAAAGGAAGTTATGCTAGACTCTAGATAAAGAATAGCCCTTCCTCATTTGTGGTGATGGTTAGATTTGGAGAGATCCCTCCAGGAGCTTAGTTGAATATGTTGAACGCAAAGAAAGTTGAAGGTTTCTCTTCTTGTGGCATATGTGCTTGGGTTTATGTTGTTGAAAGCTAAAGATGGAAATTCTTGCATATGAAGGGATGAAATATGGGTAACAGCGTTCCTTTGTTAAGAAGATTGTGCCTTTATTAAGAAGATATAAATTGTGGCTTATTGCCCTTCATATGTTTTTGTCTTTATTATTGGAGATGTTGATGTGTATCTTTCCTCTTAATCAAGAGTTGGCTACCCTTCACATTTTTTTTTATAAATGCACCCTCATACATGTTTTGAACAACTCTTTAATTTGGATTTTTCACAAGTAAATTTATGTATTGGTGGACAGCAAGATAGGAGTGTTGTAGCTTGCTTTTTCCAGCTCCATTCTCTCCTAATCGCATAAGAAAACAACCCTCATAGTTTATTCCTTTGACTCCACTTGCCCAACGGATTGGCTACTAGTCTTGGTCCAGCCATCACCTTATTTATAAAACCTAAATAACAAATTATGTTTTGTTGAAGTTAACTTCTCCATTTCACCTGGAGCTTCATTGCATAAGCTTTAACAATCCTCATGTAAGGATACCCCCTTTGTGCTGAAGGAGAGCCAGCCTAAAGAGAGAGAGGGAGTTATTGTGGTGACAATGGATGGCCCAGCTTAGTTCCTCCAAGATCTTACTTATGCTTTAGGACTTTCTCACAAGAAGTGAGGGTTTGGGTAGTAAAACTTACAACACATGGTTTTGATTATTTTATTAGAACATCCCCTTGATGCACATTCTCCTAGGTCATCCCACTTGTGCCTCATGGTTTGAGGAGATTGATGGTATTTGCACATGGATCTATGCCTTAGCACACTATTTGAGGTCGCCCTATCCTTGGAGGTTGTTATAACAACCAAAATGGACCTTCTTTGCACATGTTCCTATGAGATCCATTGTTTGGGGAGGTGGTTATTGCATTGGAGAGGAGCTTTAACTAACTTTGCTATCTTTAGCATTGTTTCAGCATCTCAAGGTTGTCAACTCATTAAGAAAAGTGGTGTGCTCCCCTCATTGGTATCTTGGCACATTCATTGATGTAACTACTCTTGCACATCTATCTAGGGTACTCAACTTTGGGAGAAGTATTTTAATATTCGTATTGCACATATCTCTAAGGCGTCCATCTATTTTGAGGATTACTTTATGTTTGGTGATCCTAGATCCAAGAGGAATAACTACCTTGGTGCACTTCTCAAGGGCGCAGCCTTCATGGTCTATTTTATATTATTTTTGCTTGGTCAATGTGGTCCCATGACCATCTTCTTGCACATATTCCAAGGGCACACCTCTTCCAGAAAGTATTTTATATTATATGGATGGTTTAAAGGTCTTCTTGGAAAACACCCTAGGCAGAGTAAATGACACTTGGCATTGTCACCAATTTTGAGGAGGAATTACTCCTCTTGAGGAGCACTCCATCTCATTTGACTTAGCACTCATATTTTATTGGAGCTATTTATTGAAAACTCTTCTTGGAGGGTGTTCTAAAGTAGAAGAGGACAAGTGGCATCTTGCATGGAGCATTTGAATTGAGAGAGAGACACATAGCACTATTTTCATGCAAATCCGCATATGCATGAAAAATCACATGTTACCCAAGAGATTGATTGCGTTTTAGTGGGTGACAGGTGAGTCGGTGACAGGCTGCCAGGTCTCCTTGCATGCAATGATGGTAGTGGTGAAGTATGGAAAATGAAGAATGAAGAGTTGTCCACTGCTACAAACTGCACTGAGAAGAATATTGTCTTATCATGTATTTGTTGGCTGTCTTATCAGGTATTTGCTGGCTGCTTTCTCCCATAGGTCGCTGGTTGTTTTATAAGTATTTGCTGGTTGCTTTCTCCTCTTTTACTGACTGTCTTTTCCCTCATTTGATGGCCATCTTGTGTGGACAGAATTAGCAAAAACTGCCAACCATCACCACCATGACTTTGACAATACTGACAAGGCAAATTTAGGCTCTAGAAAATCAAAGTAATTAGAGTAGTAAGAGAAATGGAGAAGGTGAGTTAGGCTTTTAACATAATTCCAACTCAGGTAAGGTGAATAATGCCTTTGAAAATTCAAGACCATCAAGAACTAAGTATTTAAGATTAGGCTCTTGGGGATCTTATACACATGATGCCTTCCAACCCATTGCCATGTGTCACTCTAGGAGACAAATCAACTGTTCAACATTGCTCTTGACTCATCACTCTTCACTCACCGAAAACTTGAACCACCCCATTACTGCATGCTCAAAACCATGACATCTAACCTGTATCTACCACAAGTAAAAACTGCTAATCATAGACATGCCAAAAAACAATCTTCCTCTGTAAAGGAAAAAAAGGAAAAAAGCAGGAAAGACTGATCATAAAGGGAGGTAGCTTCAATCTATTCTTGAAAAAGCCAAAAAAAACAAAAAACAGTCTCTAGACTCACTTTTACAAGTAGCATGAATATGTAAACATCTCTATCATGCAAGCACCCGGATATTGGACTCTTGGAAAAAAGCATACTACCAAGAATAGCAGTTCTCTCAGACTCTGGTGAAACTGACTCTGGAATAGACTCTAATAAATGCCAATGTCTGGATGTACCTGCAATGGGACCAGCTTGATGGAATCTCACTAGATTTTAACCCCCGAATAGCACAAGCACAACTGGGGATTCACAGGCACCCTATTCATTATGGCAGGCTATTTTATTTGTCTATAAGGGCATTTAGCTTTGGAAAGCCCCATAGATATTTTATTTTAGTATTTTCCTTGGAGAAAAGCATGGATCTAAGTATTTTTTATTGTTATCCCTTGGAGAAGAAAGTGTACTTATATTCCACTTTATATTTTTTATTGTAAAGAGACTGGGCTAAAATCTATACAAGGATTTGCTCTCTCCATGTTTGGAATGGTTGGATCTGTGAAGATTCCCCCTTGGAGCTTAGTTGAACATCTTGAAGGAGTGAAAGGATTTTTCTTGTGAGGCATATGTATTTGGACTTAATTTGCCGAAGAACTAATGCTGAACATTCTTGCATCAAATGTGTCATGAAGGGCTATGATGCAGGAGCATCCTGCCTTCCAGATTTTGTACATTTGGTAGAGATCTAAGGGGTCTTTCATTTAGGTTCCATAAGCATGATTTGATGTGTTTTTCTATGTTTTTGAGAATTTGGAATGTAATGTGAGTGTGAGGATTAATATGTAAATGTTCTCGAATCTATGAGAACATGAGGGTTAAGAGATCTTAGGAAATATTAGATCTCATAGGGATTGTGAATCCTAGATTAGGATTGGTTGAGGATTTTATGGATCTAGATGATCTTTAGGATATGGTTGAGTGGATTGTGGATCTGAACTTGAAATGGTTGCAGAATCCTTTTGTAAAATATTGTAAGACTTCAGGCATTGAGTGTGGCCAAACAAATGTAAATCAGGCCTGTTATCCCCACTTTTTAGGGTTAACTAGGAGATCATGTCTCGAGGCCCACAGGTCCTAGACATGGAGTACCGAGAGCAAGATTGACCTGAGCATGGCTCTGGAGGGCCCGCCTTTTCTTCATTCATCATCTTTTGTCTTGTCAGTAGCAGCAGCATCCATCACCATCGGGTTGATCCTGTATCAGAAGAGGTTCTTGCTCCATGAGGTAATTGGTCCAAGTATCATGGTATGTGTCACTTTTGATCATTGAAACCCTTAAATATATGCATCTGATTCCTTTTGTCTCTAACAACTACTTGGACCTTACATTAGCCCACTTGACCATGCTTGGGGAAATTGACAGGGTGCCCTAGCAAGCCTGTGCCCATAGGTCTTGGTTTGCCACTGGGGGGAGTTCTGTAAAGCCATCGTCTGCTCCCATCATAGCATCACTGTTTCATCTTATCTCTCGCTCATTTATCCCATTCCCCTTGTCCGGGCATTGGGTTGACCTATTTGCAGGATTGTACCTTATCTCGTGGGAAGAAGGGGCTAAAGGCCCAGAAGGTAAAAGCAACTAGTAAAAGACAAAAGCCTAGAAATAAAACCTCGAGATGCTTCGCCTAGGGATCCCCGAGAAGGCAGTAAAAAGCCTCTCAGCAAGAAACAAGAGGGACCCGGAAAATAACAAAACAAGACCTAGTCAGAGGATAGGGGGTCTCA
>ML796056.1:335283-347306 GCA_009831015.1 Picea engelmannii
AAATGATGGTTAGGATTGCCAGCTTGGAAAAATCTCAGACCCAAGCACCCAAGAATAAAACAAGAATGAAGAGAATAAAACAAGAATAAAACTTCTTGATTGAATGGTTGTAGTCTTATTTTCTTACATGTATTTATAATTTGTTGAATAAAAACCCTAGGTGACAAGCACACATGTAGGTCCGTGTCTCATGTCCCCTAATAGAAAAGCTTTTAGCCATTGAAGAAGAAGAAGAGAGCCTAGCCATAGCTACACTCCTTTTTCTTCCTCCCTTTTAGCTAGCCGTACCATTTTGACTTCAAGAGGAAGAGGACGTCCCAAGCCTAGGTCATCTACACCTAGGGTCGTTTTCTTTTAGGGTTTGATGAAAGAGCATTGCTTTAGCAACACTCTCCCTCTTTAAGCCCTCTTGTCTTGATTTTGTATTTCATTTGAGCTAGTTGTTTGCCGGAAAGGAGGAGAGAGCATGAGGCCTTGCTTTAGCAACACCGGAGTGAGCCTCTCTCCCCTAGGGTTATGATTTTGAAGCCCTTCAAAACTTATCCCTCTAGTCCTTAAACTCTCATCCCCTTCAACCCTTGCATCCTTCATTTATGACTCCATTAAACCCTAAGGCACTGATCTAAGTCCTCCAAAATTGAAGTAAGAACTCGATCTAAACACTCTCAAGACTTTTCGATTGAAACCCTAACTACACTAACCCTAGCCTAGACGAACCTACTAACCCTAAGTTGTTGACATCATCATTGGATATTTCATCTTTATTGCAGCAACGTTTAACTTTGTGAGCAATTGAATGGTGGTTAAGGCATTAATTGAATAAAGTGTTGATTGGTTACATTGAATGCCACATTGTTCCAATATTTATTGGTGAAGTGACATTATTGCTATATTGATAAACATTGACTTCGTCAACATTTAACGCTAATTGCTTATATATATTTATTAGATAGTCTTATGAAGTACTAACCCATTGAAATAAGCTTGAGGGTATCAGTTTGTTGTTGTCTTGTTCCAGGAAGGTACTCTTCATTGGGTTTTACTTTATTATTGGTTGTTTAGCCAGAACTTCTGATTGGTGGTGATCTGTGAAGGGGGGAAAAACTTATCTTCATCCTATTAACCTTTTGCCTCTTCAAAACCCCAGGTCACCGGGGACGTCTCCCCTGGGCCTGACCTCCCTAAAGAGAAAGAACCTCCCCATCGTGGCGACATTGGGTAGGATGGGTTCCTGTTACGCCAGTTTGGCCCTCTACTTTATAGCCTATACTCCTAGCTACAAACTGTGCGATAACAAGGCCAAGAGATTGGAAGTGGCCAATCAACAAAAGAATTAGATCAGAGACCGACAGGACCAATTGTATGTTAATTAGGTCTATGAGGATTGTATCCTGTTGATTTAATCTAGGCAAAGGAAGGCCTGCAAGGCTATGTAATTGTATGTACAATAAGTGTACATTTGATGAATGCAAAATTCTGTATTTGAGAAGATCTGTGCATTGTACGTCTCTGTGGAAATTAAGTGAATCTTTGTCTCATAATTGACGAACATGTGTATGTTAAGTTGTGTGTAATTGCAGGATAAAGAATTGATTGCAAGTTTGAGGAGAAAAACTCTCAGGACAAGGTCTTGGCGCAATCCTGTAAACTAAACTAGATCCCAGAAATGTCCCGGTGATCATCAATCACTATAAAGGATTGAGGATCCTAGTCTATTCGTAATTGGGTAGCTATTGAGGTTAAGGTAGCTCACGCAGCCATGGTGTAAGAAGCTATAGGAGCCATCGATCTAAGGAAAGAACAGATCGTGACTGTCGAAGGATGAAGTCGGCCTTTGAAGAAGAAAGCTACAGCAGTCATCACATCTGGGAGTAGGCAGAGGAGGACCATCGAACCAACATCTAATTAAGTCATGACCGTCGGATCAGAAAAAGTAAGATTGACGGCGGAGAGCCATTACGGGGTTCAAAGGTTGAGTTAACATTCGCACAAGTTTCGATTCCGCAATCCACATCGAGCGTCGATCGTCGCCTGCTAATAAATCAATGGTTGGCATCGATTCCACTACCAACAAATAGTTCTATTGTGGAACTCGGGAAAGGAGGTAAACGCCGTGCTAGTTGGGACTTCGCAATTGTCCCTGATCGTAGATCTCCACACCGGTTCAAGCATGACCGTCGATCCTCGATGGGTGGTTAGCGCCTGAAAGAGTTGAGCGAGGTCATATCCCTCGATCATACGAAGAGAGGGCAAGAGGAGAACAAGGTTTAGCGCCTCTATATTAAATTGTGGTCATGTGGATATTCGATCCTGTTAGTGATCGAATCAGAGAAGCTTAGACGATCCTTGGCACCCCTATTTTGTGGTTTACAATGCAGTTACAACAGAAGACTGCATAAAAGGGTTTTAGGATGGGAGGTCCTGCATCAATTGGTATCAGAGCAAGTAAAATCTCTTTGGGAGGTAAATCAGAGCAAGGTTTATGCTCTTGAAAGTGAGTTGATACAGTAAATGTACCTGCAAATATAATTTGTCAGACAGTTGGTAGGAAGTCAAAATTAGTTGTGATAGCACAAAAGGCATTCAAATTGTTGAATCTGATAATGCAAAGACAAGTACAGAGAGAAGAGATCAGACAGTAAAGTCTGATAGAACAAGGACGACAAAGCAAGTATGTTTTGTGTGCAATTGACAGAGATATTGCAAAGAAAGGGAGAGAGGATCAGATTATAAATCTAACAGACAGAGGCATGGTTAAAAGGAAATTGTTTATTCAAGTGCATTGGATGTGGAAGACAAGATCATCAACAGATCTTGCAGGTATTATTGATGTTTCTATGACAACTCTGGTTTTAAGATTTGTTTACAGATTGCAGGTAGCAGACAAAGAGGGTGTTAGCAGCATTACAGTTGAGAGGAGCTATAACAGAGAACCAGTTGTGTTCTTAAATGAGAAGAGCATGTGAGCTCTTAAGTAGTGGCAGAACCTGAAGAATTCAAACAGAGGTTGGATAGGGAGGACAAGTGAGTGTTTTCAAAAAGAAGTGGAAGTTGTAGAGCCTAAAAGAGCAGAGGTTGCTCAAAGAGTGGTTCAAAGGCAGAGAACCAGAGAATACCAAGAGGCCAAGCTCAAGGAGATAGCTTGTTGAGGTATGAAAGGCAGGTATGGAGACTTGCTAAAGGTGAAGGCTTAGGTGCAGTGCACAAGTGAACAAGATGGAGTTCACAAAGAAAATGGAGACAATGACTACTGGAGATCATTGTAAAGGTTCAGAAAGAGGCCATGAAAGATCAAATCAAGAGAGATTTGACAAAAGATTAGTTGAGATAGAAGTACAGCTAGAGGTGATGGAACAACTGCTACAGAGAAAGGTGGATGCAAACCAGAGAAGAGGATGGAGTATGAAGAAGCCAGTTCGATGGCCAGTGGTATAGTTATTCATAAAGAAACTGAGGAAAATCCTAAAGGAAATGAAGCATAGATCAAATGATTTAAAGAAGAAAGAGAAACTCAGAGGAGTTGAGTTCAGATTTAGGCCATTGACAGAAAAAGAAGTATTTCACTATTGTGAACCAGACCAAGGTGACATCCTTGGAGAGGATGATGTTAAGAGAAGATCTAGTGTGGATCTATAATATTCCCAACCAAATCTGACATAAAAAATCAGATCTAACTAGTTGACAACTTTCGACAAACACTTTGCGTGTTTGCTCAAAGTTCTTGGGCAAATCGACTCTCTTGTTGTACCAACTCTCACGGAAGATTATTGATGTGTTTAGAAGGTCAATGGGATGAGTTCCAACCTCCTTAGAACCCCCAAAGTGTCTATTGTTATGATTATTTGTTTGTTGTTATGTGTATGAGAGTTTTCTCATTGAGGTATTATGTCAAACAGATTGCATGCATGGTTGTAGCTTGCATTTCCATCCATGTTTTTGAGTTTAATCTTGTATAAAACAACATGAAATCATATGGAACATAGACAAGAGTAAGCATAAGAGTAAATGCAAGAAATACACAGCAAAAGCACAAATACCTCCACACAATCCTTGCTTGTTTATTTATTATTAATGGTTGTCTAATGGTAGTAATTTCCAGATCTGATATAAGTAATGCAACGGCCACTTTATTGGCCTATAATGGCTCCAAAAGGCAAGGAAATAGTGTCAATGATCCTCCTTTTCGATCCCCAAATGATGGTTGCCCAAAAGAAATGTTATATCATGAAAAATCCACAAATTCCATACCCAGAAATGTGCCTTCCTTGTTGCTTACACCCTGCTGAAATATGCACAATAAATCTGATGTAAAATCCTCATGAAATGGCTGCAACTTGTAGATCTGATGATGGCTAACTCATATATGAAGATCCCCTGGCTGTAGATGACAAATCTGCTCATAAATCATTGGATCTCAAATTCCCAATACGCCCTCCTTCAAGAAATTCGCCCCACTGGTAGAAGAAATGAATGGCCTGATGAATACCCTCAAACACTGTTGTAATAAGGTGTTATGGTGATGGCTAGCAACGTTGGAGTGAGATCTACTGAGAATCTGATCACCTCTATGCAAATCGAACCACTCTCTCAAGATGGGTGCGCCCTAGCTCTGCAGAAACCCTCCAATAATTCGCCCTGCCTCCACAAAGGCTCCTGGAACTGAATAGATCTGATGTGGAATGGTGAGGGAGGAATCTTTCACCTCCGTGACCAAGCTTGGACCAGGTTGGGTGGGATATTTCACCACCGAGTTGATCTCTAGGGTTTGTTCAGTGAAAACCCTCAAAACCCCCAAGTGCATGGGCTCACTAGCAAGAAGCCGGATATCAAACTGATAATCAACATAATGAGAGAATAGAGGCCCCCATCTCTCTTTTATCCTCCCTGCTCACCTTGTCTCTCCAAGTGACTTTTACTTTATTTAATTATTAATTAATTAATTAAATCACTTTAATTAATTAATTAACCATTTTACCTCTAAAAAGTGATTTATCTCTCCTTGTGGCTTCTCTGGCCACTGAAAGTCACTTCTCATCATCCTATCATGTAGTGTTATTCCTCCCGATTCTGATGAGCTATTACACTAAGAGGTTCCTCCAAGTATTATGCCCAATATTACCTCCTTAGTGAATTTAATTAACATATAGCCCAAAATAACTCAAAATTACGGAAATCGTCGGAATGCAACAGAACCAAAGCCAAGCTGTGTGGAATGGATCATGATGATGAAATAAGATGAGCGATGCAAGTAGGGCCCAATAAAACCCCTAAATAGCTCTTGTACTCGCTATCACCCCCGTCTGGCTACTCTAGTCAGCATAACACTCTGTAATATAATGGTGTCCAAAAGTGGGGACATTACAGTCCTCCCTGCTAGAAAATTGCTTGTCCTCAAGCAATAATTGATTCAATAAACATATAATATTGGGGTCCCATGTCCACCTATGGGACACAGAGTAGGCTCCACCCAAAGTTGAATTATCACGCACTCTACCCCCTGGATCCCATATCAAGACGTGAGCTGCAATACCCTGTGAGGTGTAATCCTGTAACATATCAACACCATGAGTCTCCTGCAAATGACACCTGACCTCACCCCGGTATGAGTCTATCCTCCAAGTCCATATCAAGACCAACACGGTCTCCACCCACTAAACATGTTGCTGCCATAGTGAGGTACTACAAGACCTCAATGAATCACCCTCAAGTGACGTGCTCCCCTCAACATTGAAGCTCAATGGAAAGTCAAAATGACCTTTCCCTGAAAAGATCCACTCGCCTCTGTCAGTCGATGAATTTCTTGGCCCTGCAATCCCCGAGTCCCATGCTAGTCTCTGCCCATGATCACCACGCTGACACTGCACTACTCTAGTCATGACTGTCTGCTCACAGTATATATACTGGATCCCCCACTCCTGGGTCCTCATGCTGAAATACCCATGGAAACTGAACCTGTTGTCAAGAATCTGCACCTGTAAAAGTATCTCGGTGGAAGTAACATCTGCCCAACCATCTACATACTCGATCATGAGTATCAATAGGGAGAACATGTCTTGCCCCATAGGACAAGCCCTCTCAAAACCATCCCAGATTGAAGTATGTTGCTCTCTGGTGCAACCTGGACCATCATAAGATGAAACACCCTACTAACCAAATGGACTTTCGGATCCCATGGAAAAATTGGAAGTTCATCACTTCCAATCCCCACTAACTTCCCATGTGTCATACTGATAACTGTCGGAAGCCCTCCATGCTCATCCTCATGAGAATCCGAATATGTGTCGCCCTCTGAGATATCTGTTATCCCATGGCCTACGATGCTCACCATCACGCCCAAGGTCTCAACTCTCAACTGTCTATCTCTGATGATCCACCCCTATCCTGCTGTATGCAATAAAATCACTCCTGTCAGGTGGTCCCAGCCTATCAACTCTCCCTGTCCCCTGTCACTGTCTATCTCCCCCTATGTTGTTGTCAATGATGAAAGTGTCGAGAAAGGCTAAAAGAAACATCTGTAACCAACTGTAGGACTAGAAAGCATCATATGCTTTGGTCAATCCCAAGGATTCAAGCAAAAGCTCGTCCACCGGTACACATGGTAAATACTCGCTTGTAGTCATCACTGAACCCCAATCATCAAGTACAACCGGGGGTAACTCCTCAAACTGTTGGTCAACCACTCTCCATCCATCATCGCTCATGCAATTGTTGATACTATGAAGGTGATCTCCCAGATCTATACACTGTTGCAAGGGAGAGGATTCTCCATGCTCTACTAAGTATGTCTCCTCCCTGCAATCCAATGCGTCCCTCTGAATCCCACTGTACACCTCGGCATGTCTCTGTGAACTATCACTCACCACTGTATGCTCCTACATACTCATGTAATCTCTTGTATACTCTTGCAGCATCATGGATCCTAGGTGTACTACTGGGTCAACCTCTACATGAAGGTCAGCCAATGTTGGAACACAAATGGAAGTGTCCTCATAACTGCTCATGGCTCCGGAGTCCCCATGCATATGTGAGTGCTCGACTGTCTCACAGATCCTCGTGGAGGGTAGCTCCTATGACACATGGGCATCCTCCTGTGTCTCTGAATCATATCTCTCCATACTCATCAGTGATCCTGGGTACTCCTCATGCTCCCCCATCAACTAGTGCTCCTCTGCTAAACCACCAACATCCTCTAGCAATGTGGCTGAAGGATATATTTGACTCTCTACTAAGATAGATGTAGTGGATCTCTGTCTAATCTCCTCAAGGAACTCCTCTGATCTGGACTCTGATTCTTGAAGGGTTGTTTGTGTGCCTTTCAAGAATCCTCGTGTGCTCCCCAGCTCATGAGTGAGTTGGTCCACCTCCAACTCCTGCTCCCTCGGGGCCCTGTGATACATCTCACCAACCTCCAATAGGTAGTCTTTGTCCATCAACAATTGTTAGTAGTCGACCTTCATCATAGTCACTCTCTCCCTGAGAGTATGAAAGTCATCCATGGCAAATCCTCCATCTGAATTGTCATGTGCCATTGATTCCCTCCAACAACAATCTGCCACCAATGTATGTGTGTCATCAATGCGCCTAGTGACTGCCATGATCATGTCCTCACTGACTCTCAATTGTCCTGCCAAGTATCGAGACTCTTGATCACAGTCCTGCTAAGGTGCTACCTCACGCCCCTCACTGCTAGTGTCAACCCTGGAATCCCCAACAACACTCTCCGCAAAAGATAAGGCACTGAACTGCCCACTGTCCACTGTGCTATTGGTTCCTCCTGCATGCCCCTGCACACCATCACCAACTGCTACCCCCATCTGAATCACATTGTATCCTGTATGGGCAATTGTATCCTCCTGTGCACTCACCTTGCTACTATCATCTGCACCTGGATCCCATACACGTGTCCAGACACATGCTATGGTCATCCCGACCAATAAGGAGTACATCCTCATCACTGCAAACCTGTCCTGGAAGTAAGTGTCCCATCAAACTGTAAGTCTCCCCAACCTGATCAAACAATGGAGTCTCCAAAACAAATGACTCACTCTCCTCATACTGATACATATGTGTAAGGCCAATTGTCTACAAGTCATGTCTCTCCTCCTGGGTCTGTGGATCCATGTGTCCCTGGTGTGCATCCCTCACACAAGGCTCGTCCATCATATCAGAAATGCCACTGATATCCTCATGTATCGTGGCTATCATGGGTGTCTGAAAAGATGACAAATGTGTCACGGTCATCATAGGAAGCTCATCCTCCTCCACGCATGACTCCCTGACAGTCATGTCTACACCCAAGGGTAGGTCATCCGACCTCCTACTCTCATATCTCAGTGCTAACTCGTGTGAATCCTCACACGTGTCACCATTGTGCTAAAGTGTTAAATCTTCAACATTGCCTGATGTGGAAGATAAGGAACATGTGCTATCATCCTGTCCATCCAACTGTCCCTCAAATGTGCAAGAGTCACTAGCCTCATCAGACTGCTGTAAAAATGCATCTATGGTTGCATCCTCCCGCAACTCCTCATCCTCACTGTCATAGTGCAACTCAACAATGTGCACCTTCCCTTTACCCCTGCATCTATCGTCTGGCTCCCAAGGCTATTTGCAACTGTAGCAAAGCTCCATGCTCCTAATGGGTGTAGGGTTAATCCGTGCTTCCCTCCATTTAGCTACTCTAGCTCTATTTTTCTCTGCTATTTTAACCCAATATGTAACCTCCTCTTTGCTCCACATGGGATTTTTTATGGATATAAACTATTGGAGTGTTACTTGAGCCCTAAATCCCTCACTAAGGGCGTAGTATACCCATTCACATACAGTCTCTCTAGCAAAGTCCTTAGTATCCATCTTCACTGTATTTCTGCATACGCTAATCCCCACTAGCTGGGAAGATCAACGCTCTGATACCACTGTAATATTCTCAACCAAATCTGACATAAAAAATCAGATCTAATTGGTTGAGAACTTTCGTCAAACACTTTGTGTGTTTGCTCAAAGTTCTTGGGCAAATCGACTCTCTTGTTGTCCCAACTCTCAAGGAAGATGACTGATGTGTTTAGAAGGTCAATGGGATGAGTCCAAACCACCTTAGAACCCCCAAAGTGTTTGTTGTTATGATTATTTGTTTGTTGTTATGTATATGATAGTTTTCTTATTGAGGCATTATGTCAAACAAATTGCATGCACGGCTGTAGCTTACATTTCCATCCATGTTTTTGAGTTTAATCTTGTATAAAACAACATGAAATCATATGGAACATAGACTAGAGTAAGCATAAGAGTAAATGCAATAAATACACAGCAAAAGCACAAATACCTCCACACAATACTTGCTTGTTTATTTATGATTAATGGTTGTCCAATGGTAGTAATTTCCAGATCTGATATAAGTAATACAACGGCCACTTTATTGGCCTATAATGGCTCCAAAAGGCAAGGAAATAGTGTCAATGATCCTCCTTTTCGATCCCCAAATGATGGCTGCCCAAAAGAGATGTTATATCATGAAAAATCCACAAAKTCCATACCCAGAAAWGTGCCTTCCTTGTTGCTTACGCCCTGCTGAAATATGCACAATAAATCTGATGTAAAATCCTCATGAAATGGCTRCAACTTGTAGATCTGATGATGGCTAACTCATATATGAAGATCCCTTGGTTGTAGATGACAAATCTGCTCACAAATCACTAGATCTCAAATCCCCAATACRCACTCCTTCATGAAATTCGCCCCACTCGTAGAAGAAATGAATGGCCTGATGAATACMMTCAAACACTACTRTAATAAGGCACTATGGTGATGGCTAGCAACCCTGGAGTGAGATCTACTGAGAATTTGATCACCTCCGTGCAAAAAATCRAACCACTCTCTCAAGATGGGTGCRCCCTAGCTCTGCAAAAACCCTCCAATAATTTGCCATACCTCCATAAAGGCTCCTGGAACTGAATAGATCTGATGTAGAATGGTGAGGGAGGAATCTTTCACCTCCGTGACCAAGCTTGGACCAGGTTGGGTGGGATCTYTCACCACCGAGCTGATCACTTTAATTAATTAATTAACCATTTTACCTCTAAAAAGTGGTTTATCTCTCCTTGTGGCTTCTCTGGCCACTAAAAGTCACTTCTCATCATCCTATCCTGTAGTGTTATTCCTCCCGATTCCGATGAGCTATTATACTAAGAGGTTCCTCCAAGTATTATGCCCAATATGACCTCCTTAGTGAATTTAATTAACATATAGCCCAAAATAACTCAAAATTACGGAAATCGTCGGAATGCAACGAAACCAAATCCAAGTTGTGCAGAATGGGTCATGATCATGAAAAAAGATGAGCAATGCAAGTCGGGCCCAATAAAACCCCTCAATAGCTCCTGTACTCGCTATCACCCCCGTCTGGCTACTTTGGTCACCATAACACTCTGTAATATAATAGTGTCCAAAAGTGGGGACATTACAGGGTCTTACAGATTGTTTGGAGAATGAAGAGAAAGAGAGACTTGTAGGAAGTCTCGTGAGCTCTTTGAAAAGTTCAGATCAGCATATGGATATGCTGACGACAAGTAAGGCTAAAAGGGCTAATGTTTTTATTTCTGACATATTGTGTGTGGTTGTAGATTTAGCAGGTGAAGTTGTCAACATTCAAAAGGAAGAAAAAGAAATGTATAAAAACATTTCAAGCAGGCAGGATCATAAACTTATTCTGATGGAGGATGAGGCCACAATGCCTCATGAAGATAGCCAAGGTGGAGCCCATATGCATGTTTCTAAAGAAGGAAATGAAGGACAGCTGCAGAAATTTATTGTTGCAGAAAACGAGGTAAGGTTGTCTCAAAAGGATAGCCAAGATGAATACCATACACTACCAAACAAATGGACTGCTGGAAGACAGTCAGAGTTAATTGCTGCAGAAAATAAGGTAGATTTCGCTCATGAGGATGCCCAAAGAGAAATTGAAGAAGAGTAGTGTTATGTTGCAGAGTTGTTGGTGAAATTGTTGAAGAAATCTGAGTCAGGAGGAGAAGCAAATCAGAGAATTGATGTTACATTTGAACAAACAGGAATGGTGTTAGAAGCATCAGCAGAGACTTTGGAGTCTCATGGTTTTAAAAGTAATCATTGGTATGTTATTGCAGGTATTGAAGGAAGAAAAGGCAGACAGATACAAAATTTTGTCATACAAGAAGAAAGAGGGCAGCACTCTGATATTGTGCTTAATGATGGTATTGGTAACTCCATTTATTGGATGAAAACTGCAAGGAATTGAAAAAAAATGTGTTTGCAGGTGGTCAAGCGCTAAAGGATGATGTGATGGTAGCATTGTCACAAGTAGACAGAGACAATAAAACTTCAGCAGAAAACCCAGAAGAAGAAGGAAGAGTCATGCTAAGAATGGCAACAATTGAATTTTATAAAGTTAAATCTGATAATTGGTGTGTGAATGCAGGTTATGAAGATTGGAAATCTTCCAAGGATAGGGTGAAGGAAGAATTGCCTTGTCAAGGGCATATTCAAAATTCTGTCATGCAGGTAGCATTGTTTCATGAAAACAATGAGAAGGATGTTGAAGGTATGGTCATTGCTGAAGACATGAGGCAGTGGATTGGCTTGAAGATGTTTATGTTGAGGAAATGTTGCATTGGGCTACAGAAGAGTACAAGGAAGCAATGATGAAATTGATTGTAAGTGAAGGTATGAAGCACTTGGCTTTAATTGGTTGTTTTAGTCAAATTCAAGAGAAGAATTCGCAGGAAAGATTTCATAAGTTAAATGTGGAATTGGAGGATATGAAATATTGTGTATGTGAGTATTCTCAAAATCTTGAGAGTAGTCGAGGATATACAGGTGAAGATGCAATGCGGCCAAAGGATAGCAGCAACAACAGACAAAAGCAAGGATGCTTGGCCCAAGAAGATGTTAATGAAAGCAATCAAGGATTGCAGGGAACAATAGAAATTGATTCTGTGATTAAGGAATTGTGGAATTTGATGATGGGGCAGTCGAGATGGAGGAAGCTGACA
>ML796056.1:386466-396973 GCA_009831015.1 Picea engelmannii
CTTCAATCTCCCTTCCAAGCTCTCACAAATGGTAGCCTTCAAAGTTCAATCTCTCTTCCAAGCTCTCCAATCTCCCTATGGGAGCCTTCAATATTCCTTCCAAGCTCTTCAATCTCCCTTCAATCTCCTCAAGAACTAGCAAGTACCCTCTCAAGAGTCAAAACCCTCTTAGCAAAGATGAGTGGAATGGATGAAATGAGAAATAGAATGAGAGAAATGGGAGTGAAAGAGTGTTTTAACCTTTTAACTAACCCTAGGCTACCTTTCCCAAGCTTCATTTCTCCAAAAAAATGAAAAAAAAACTTAATTTTTACCTCCTCATGCGTGCGGGCTCACGTAGCATTTTCGGGGAGCGTTTTTTTTCCAATGGAGCGGCACTCCCTCATCAGGGAGCGTTCGCTCCCTGGACGTTCTCTGAGTGCTCCCTTAAAAACCAGGGAGCGCATTTTTTGGTGAGGGACCACGCTCCCTAAAAACGCTCCCCTTCGGAGCGCAATTCGGGAGCGGGTTCGAGTGGGGGGGGGGCGCTCCCCCGCAGCCTTGCTTCCATGAGAGACTTCGCTTGGTGGAGAATGCCTCCCTAGCTAAGAGGGAGTGTTGTTGATTGCAGCTTCATGAGACATTCTCCAGGTCATTCTCCTCTGGACAGAGTTGAGACGATCTGTGAGAGAGCCCATGTGATGGGTGTGTCATACTCCTCTGGACTGAGTTGAGATGATGTATGGTCTCTTGTCGTGCTCCTCTGGACTGAGTTGAGACGACTTGAGATGGTCTCATGTCAGACTCCTATGGACATAGTTGAGTCGACTTGCGATGGCTCTCCAGATAGTACTCCTATGGACTTAGTTGAGTTGATCTATTGAGAGTGATGTCCCTGTGGCTGAGCACAGGTGGATGTGTCCCTAGTGGCAGAGCACTAGAGGATGTGTGGATCCCTTGCTATATTGTCAGAGAGTAAGACTTTGGTAAAACCCTAATTTGTGTTGTAAAGGGTACAAGTCGGCCCCACCATGTAAAGATAATTAATATTGTGTCAAAGATTAATTATATTTTCTAGTTGTACAGGACGGCCCTATTGTGCCAAGTGACATGTCTATTGGTTGAGTTAAGTCTTTTATAAATAAGAGATAGATCCCCCTTGTGGATCATCTCACTCACTAACTCAACGCATGGTCTGAAATTAGGACTGAAGTGCGCACTCTTTACTAGGCACTATCCTCCTTGTTTATAGAGCACCCTATTGTGTGCTAGGGCTTGTCTTGAGGGCCACCTTTGTTGGCATCTGTATTTTCGGTGGAGAGAGTTCTTCTCTTGGCAATATAGCAATGGGATTGCTGGGTTTTTCCCTTGATTGAGAAGGGTTTTCCCAGGATAAAGTCTGGTGTCTTTTGTGCATGGGTATTCTTCTTGTGATCTTGGTTTACTGCAGCTAGTGTAGTGTTGCTGCAGTGGTTATGGTTCAAGTAAATGCTAAATTGAAAATCAACTACATGCTTGAGCTAAATTCAACAATTACTTCTATCCAAATTCCCTGTTTCCCAAATCTTGGTGGTAAGTGAATTGACAGTTGGATAGGTGAAGCCCCACCTATATTATCTAGACTATTATTAATCATGACAATGATGGGTCGGCGAAGTCCAGATTTGTTTGTAACCAATCTGCCATATTTTGACAAATATTTCTATTATGTGTTTTTCATGTGTCTCAATGATACACCTCTTCCTAAGTTATATGCCGAAGGATTTCAATTGTATGTGGCCGTGTCAATCTATTAGTAACACATGTATGTAGTACACATAACCACCACACACACTTATTGCAGATGCTAAACAGTGGATGTGGTGGCTTAGAAGTCTTCACTCTTTGTTATATATTATTCTTCTTCGATTGCACAAATTCTGAATTGATTGTGACAGATTAATCCCACTTATCTTGCTCAATTCTTCCAAAATTGAATTTGTCAATTTGTTGGCCGCAATTGATCTTCATGAAACTTCAATGTATGGCAGCAAAATCTTCAATTTGCAGTGGAATAATCTCTTTTCAACAGATTTTTTGAACTTTAAATGACCAAAGGCTGGTTGTGGTCAAACTTGGAATCAGCAGAAGGGGCTTTGATACCAATGTAATGAAAAATAGTTCATCGACCAGAAAATATCCAACATAAGAAGGATAAATAGTTGAAATCCATATAGAATATTATAATTGATAATGAATAAATGAATGGTGATTTACGATGACCTTCGTGATGTTATATATTCACATTGACAAATCATGAGGTGAAAGGTTATGATGAAAGTCATGACCCTGGTGATGTATAACAGTTAACATTATTATTATTGTTGTTGTCGTCGTTGTTGTTGTTAATAATTATTAGGTAATGTTATTTATATATTTTATGTATGTTACACTCATTTTGGACCTTGAGATGACCAAGGAAAACAGAATAATTAAATCAGATTACCCGAGGTGATTCTAGGCTTAGTCATAGATACTTTAAAAGGTAATTATGCTCTCAATCATGGCAGGATTGCAGTTGTGGCAAAAGAAGCTGATGATCTATTGGCAAATTTTTAGTCAGATAAACTAGTGCATATTTACCACAATAAGAAACAAAGCAGTAGATGAGAATGCTAAAACAATAATATTCCTCCAACTAACTCAGTTGATTGTAGCAAAGCATGATTTTAGAGATTAGATTAAGATAGCCTTAGATTGGATGATTTCTATAAACAAAAGTATAGCTGTTATTTTTTAAACTCAAGCATTAAACGACATTCTCAAATTTGTTGCACCTATAAAAGAAATCTCATGTAATGTTGGTATGTTCTAATGTTTTAGGTCCTTTCTCAGCCTCAAGAAACATTAGATTGGGATGGTTTTGACTCGTAGATATGTTATATAAATTTATTTAATTACCCTTTTCAAAAAGAAACCCATACAACCTTACCAGGCTTACCTTTGGCTACCCCATCATATTTTATACATATCTGATCTAAAATTTAGCGCTTCCTTTCCAGCAAGTTTACCGCAACTCAGATACCAGACTGATCTCTTATTTATTGTATGTCATGTGGATTTCCATCGTAGCCCTCATACTATGCATCCAGTGGCTTTTTACAGTCATAGAGCCCTGTTACACAAGTTGATCTGTACTAGATGTCCTTTTAGGCTTTTAGACTCCCATCTTTCCGATCATAAGTGTTTTTATCTCGTGGTTTAGGAGGGATTGTAATGTGCTTCCACACTCAACTTCTTCATGCACAATGATATCCTATTTTCGTGCCTACAAGACTAGAATCAAAAGCTAAATGCAGAAAACAAAAAAAAAGACATGCAATGCACATACTCAAAACACTAGAAGATAAGAATACTTTTATTTCAAAGGTCGTAATACAAAATGCTACAGCTTTTACACTTAGGTAAAAGTCAACTAGAATCTGGCTAACTTCCCCTTAACCCCTTAAAACTTGTAAAACTTCTCCCTTGTGATACAATTACATGTGTATAATATAGCTCTGGGACTGTACTTTCAATTAGCTATAGAAGCTGGAAGTCCAAATGCCTTGACTATTACAACTAGTTGGCTTCCATGGTGTCAATTTTCACATACACTCTTATGTGACTAATTTTCAGATCTGAAAATTGCTTCCTAGTGAGCTAACAATAAAACCCTAGCTGTTATCACTAAACAATTTTACACTGAAAATTACTGACTGAAATTATATGCAGCGGAAACACAAAAGATCAGAGATGAATCATCAACACATATGAGACACAAATTTCAGTTCTATAACCTTGTTAACTTCATAAATTCTAAGAGAAAAACCAGCCCTCCCAACCAGTACAATATCACCAACTCTGAGGACAACCTTGTCCTCTCAACAAATACAAATATCACCAAAATATGAGGACAACTTTGTCCTCCAATAACCATACAAATCAGAAAATCAAACCTCAATAATTTACTGGAAACTTCCTCTACCCACAAATCTGTTGCAGACCACCTGTACGATCTGATGACGTCACCTATCAGCTTGTACGGACCTGCTACTGCCCAGAAAACTATGTACACAGTTCTCCTTACTGCAACCCACGTACATATGCGCTTTGCTCCACTGCAACCCGCATATACGCAACTATGCCCACCTGCAACCCGCGTACATATGCGACTGTGCCCACCTGCAACACGCGTATGTACACGATTGTGCCCACCTACAACCCGCATACATATACAGAAAACCTTTGTACGTACACCTTCGTACAATTCGCTCCTTGCGAATTCTCTTCCTCTAGGCCAGATTTGCCACCCTAGCAAAATTTCCCTTTGTTGAAATCACCAAGCCTCCTAGCACAAGTGCAAACTCACTTATGCTACCTCCATCATGTCTCCACACATGATCTACACTATGAAATGTCACAATGACCTCTCTCTTATTTATACAAGTCTAGTGGTTAGCTTGAGAAACCCCTCCACAAAGTCAACACCAAATTAAGTTTTCTCTGTCGGTGTGAAGCCCCAACACAAACCCACAAAACCCATCATCAAGCCCCCAAACCCCTAGCTCAAAATCCAAGGGGGTTTTCACCAAACTGAAAGTGTCATGTGATGCCCACGACGATTCCCACATGCCCAACACCTAGGGCTATGTGAGAATACCTACTCGAAGCTACAAAACATCAACACTCCCTCTTAGCGAAGGAGGTATCCTCACCACACTCCACAAGTGGGAATGTCTCCCGAGTCCCGACGCTACAAAAGTATCAACACTTCCTCTTAGCGAGGGAGGCACTCCATCCTCCATCATCACCTGGAAGTAGCTCTGTCTCCTGCACTAGATCCATTACCACAACTGCTTTCCAATCCGCCTGATTGGCTACCCCTTCTGTCACTGTAGCGAAACCTACTGAAACAAATGGATCCTCTATGGAGAGCACATAGCTCCTAGAAGCCCCCTGCCTCTAAACCTCCTATATGGCCTCTTCAACCCATGACACCTATATGTCAGTTATGGAAGATGCTTCTCTCCCACCTGAACCTCTTGACTCCCTTTGAAGTCCGAGTCCCTCTGAATCTCTACCACTAGTGGAGCTATCTGCTCCCTCTGAATCTGCGCTACTGGTGGGGCCGTCTGCCTCACCATTGGTGGAACTACCTGCCTCACCACTGGTGGAGCTACCTGCTCCCTCTTCATCTGTCATCCATATTCTCCCTGGACACCAATCGAGTCCATATCCTATCAAACCCTGGCAACGTCTCTCGTGCATAGATCCCCTACACAAAAGGTTCCCAAGACCTGGGAAGGCCTACCAACTCAGCATCTAATAACACTTGTCCATCCCGGAACAACACTACATAGTCCTACTCCTCAATCCCTGAGGTTGAGAACACACTCTTGGCACCCATAGCACATTTGCCACTCGCAGCACATCCCCTGACTCTATCTAAAATACCACTGCTCCAGATCCCTGTACTACATGCCTGGTCCTCCTACCAAGCTCCTTGTACATACCTAAGTCGAATGCTATGAAGCTCATGAACAAATCTTGTGCCCCTGTCATGTGTCAATGGTTCCTACAGGATAAGAACCATGCAATCCTCCTGCTTACCCAAGTCATGACAATCTGATAAACTTATGCCCAAGCCCATCATCCAAGTCACCAAAAAAACTCTTTGTATCTACACATGCTCCAACTAATCCATGTCCTCTCTCTGAACAGTATTGAGTTGCGGACGGACACTCATTCTAGTCCACTCTAGACCACCGCAACTCATCTCTCCAAGTGTCCTCATCCTCCTGGGTCAAATACCTCATACATTGTCGTACCTCAACAATCTGTAACTCTCCGTCCCAATGAAGACTCTATCTCGCCAACCTCACATATACACAAAGCCATATCGTTTGTGCCAAAGCACTCAAGTTGTACCCATCGCAACTCACCATGACAAGCCACTAGAAGTCCAACCACGGGGTTGGCAATCTACCACACAACATACTATTGTGATCCGGGCTCTCTGCCAATCCACCAGAACTCCCAACCTACCACAGTCGCCAAGCTGCAATAGTCCATAACTCCTCGTCTAAACGGTCTACTCCATGTCTCAAACCCGAGACCATCTAACATGTTGCCACCTGCAACCGTCATTGTAGCTCCCTCTAAGAGTTGTCACATGTGACCTGCCTAGAACAAGAACAATAAATCTGCAACCAATTGTGGCAGCTATGTGTCTCAAAGATAATCCCCTTCTCTTCAAATCCCAAGCTCTGATACCATGTCAATTTTCACATACACTCTTATGTGACTAATTTTCAGATCTGAAAATTGTTTCCTAGTGAGCTAACAGTAAAACCCTAGCAATTATCACTGAACAATTTTACAATAAAAATTATTGACTAAAATTATATGCAACGAAAACACAAAAGATCACAGATGAATCATCAACACATATGAGACACAAATTTCAATTATGTAACCTTGTTAACTTCAAAAATTATGAGGGAAAAAAACAACCTTCCCAACCAATACAATATCACCAAATCTGAGGACAACCTTGTCCTCTCAGCCAATACAAATATCACCAAAATCTCAGGACAACCTTGTCCTCCAATAACCATACAAATCAGAAAATCAAACCTCGGTAATTTACCAGAAACTTCCTCTACCCACAAATTTGTTGTAGACCACATGTACAACCTAATGATGTCACCTGTCGACATGTACGGACCTCTCCCGCCCAGAAAACTTTGTACACGGTTCTCCTTACTGCAACCAGCGTACATACGCGCTTTTCTTGATTGTGTCCACCTGCAACCCACATATGTACGTGATTGTGCCCACCTGCAACCCACGTACATACGCGACTGTGCCACCTACAACCCGCGTATGTACACAACTGTGCCTACCTGCAACTTGTGTACATATACAGAAAACCTTTGTACGGACACCTCCGTACAATTCACTCCCTACGACTTTTCTTCCTTTAGGCCAGATTTGCCACCCTAGAAGAATTTTCCTTTGTTGAAATCACTGTTGAATTTTCACTATGCTAGGCTCAAGCATGAGGTTTATTTCATTTTTAGCATTTACTTGAACCATAAACAAATGCAGCTACACCATTCACAATTGCTACAATAACCAAGATCACAAGAAGAAATACCATGCACAAGAACACAAGAAATATCCTAGGAAACCCTTCTCAACAAGGGAAGAAAATCCAGCAATACTTTGCTATATTCTCAAGAGAAAGACCTCTCACACCATAGACCTAGCACACAAAAGGGTGCTCTCCAAAACCAAGAAGCTAGTGCCCAAGAGAGGTGCGCACTTCAGCCCTAGAAGATGTGCTTGCTAAAATTTCCAAATGACAAGTGACTTGTGTGTGTTGTGTGTTTCCTCAATGGGAAAATTACCTTTATTTATACTAGACTAGACAGACCAAAATTGGTGTCTATTGGCACAACAGGGCCGACCTCAATAACTCAGAAAATAATTAATTATTACAATAAACATTAATTATCTTTCACACATGGTGGAGCCGACCTATACCCTTTACATCACAATTAGGGTTACAGGTAAATCTCACTCTCTGACAATATAGCAAGGGATCTCACCCACCCACTAGTGCTCAACCACTAGGGGCACGTCCCCTTGTGCTCAGCCACAGGGACGTCCTACTCAACACATCTCTATCTCACTGAATCACGCAGAAGAATCATCTGGAGTACCATATCGTCTCAACTCTCTGCACGTAGGAGAACGATACACCCATCACATGGGCACCTTCACCCCTCACAGGGGTACACATCGTTTCATCTCAAACGACACACCCATCTTATGGGCATCCTCACCCCACACAGGGGCATACACATCGATACACCCATCTCATGGGCATCCTCACCCCACATAGGAGCACACAGCGTCCCCTCTTAGTCTTGGAGAGGAACAACACACCCATCACATGGGCTCCCTCACAGGTCGACTCACTCAGTCTGTGTCCTAGATGATGTCTCACGAAGCTGTAATCATCAACAATCACCAAGCCTCCTAGCACAAGTGCAGACTCACTTATGCTAGCTCCATCATGTCTCCACACATGATTTACACTATGAAATGTCACAATGACCTCTCTCTTATTTATACAAGTCTAGGGGTTAGCTTGAGAAGTCCCTCCACAAAGTCAACACCAAATTAGGCTTTCTCTGTGGGTGTGAAGCCCCAACACAAGCCCACAAAGCCCATCATCAAGCCCATCCTCAAGCCCCGAACTCAAAATCCAAGGGGGTTTTCACCAAACCGAAAGTGTGATGTGGTGCTCACAACGATTCCCACATGCCCAACACCTAGGGCTATGTGAGAATACCTACCTGAAGCTACAAAACATCAACAAATGGTTTGCTTTGCAATCTTTGTTGGACTAGAATCTCAAGAGCCATAAAAGTTGGAACACAAATACTTTGCAATTCCACCTATTTCTGCACTGTTACAGTGCAACTACTGACTTCCACAATTCACTTCGTGACCCCAACTCCTCCACATCATTTGTGGGTTCGTTTGCTTCCTTCTCTATGCAAACATGGGATAGTGAGTCTTGCATAGCTTCGTAACATTTAGAGGTTGTGATCTTTAGACCTCTCAACAAGCTTCGGGTTGTGATCCATCACAACTCTTGCATCTACATGCAGCCTTGGGGCTTAAATTCTCCCTGCACCTTTGTCATGTCCACACTCGTCCACAACTTCATTGGCCCACGACTTTGCTTGCAAAGCTCCACATCTCCACAACCTAAGCCCTATGAGGTCCATGAATTTCCTCTTTTGCAGGTCTTTCTTACTTCAATTCTGCAAAGCATGCAAGTCCCACTATGTGTTTATTTTCAAACCATGGTAAGCAAATCCTAGACTAAATAAAACCTAAAACCTAGGCAACTTAAAACTTAAAACTGCAATCAAAAAAACAACTAAGTGCGTTAATCTACAAAGGCATATTGTTTGAAAGACAAACAACAAATACACAGATCTAAACTCTCAATCACATATATCTTCTAATGAAGAACTAAAAAGAAGAAATACATTGCAATAGCTCAAAACATCATCTCACTAACCAACACAGTGGTGCGTACCAAGTCTCCTTTATAGACACAAGAAAACTCGGGGTTACAATGTACTTGGACACATTCAAGAAGTGCCCTTGTCTGATAGAATCAAACTCTAACCCAAACCCTAATCAACTCAAACAGTGTGACCTATTGCATGGATAGAAGTGCCTAGAATAGTGTACCCCAACTAGAGGATGAACTACAACATGCATGCATGCTCCTTCTCAAGATTTGTGCCCTCTTCCTAGAATGGAAATCTCTCATGCAATGTGCCCTAGTTGCCTAAAGATCTGCAACCACGTCTAACTATAGATGTTGCATGCAAACAAACTCTATAATAAAAAAGCATATGTTCTAAAATTGCACTACTAAATCTAGAACAAGAGTACTAACACTAAAAAAGATAAGGCCAGTGCATGCATGTGCCCTCTCCTATATGATTGTTGCACTACTGCCAAGAAGACTAGTTTTGCCAACCACTCTGATCTATTGCACCCTCGTAATGAATGCACAAGTTGTTAGAATATGATGGATGTGCTCGTTTAACCATAGACAATATCACTATTGTCACCCAACCATAGGTCGAAGCCACCCCCGAGCACCTTAACCTTGACAGAGAATCATTCCGGAAGAAAACCCTAGACTGGATAGCCAAACAAAGGTGGCGCACCTTTCTCCAATGATAGCGCACCAAGCAAGAGTAACAAGAGCTGATCAGAGAGTCCAAACCATAACCAAGAGATAGTCCAAGCCAAAACCGAAATCTGCTAGCTGCAACTGCAGCTCTCCTCCAAACTTGCGCACAAACTGGCCAACTGCAATGCGCACAAGGGTTGCTTCTGCAATTCTGAGACTGTCTGCCTGAATGAAGACTGGCCTCCTGTATTTATACTAAAACTGGCAAACTGCCTGGGCCGACTTCTCATTCTGGGTGCCTGTTTACTTAGTATATAATATTTCCTTTAGCCGACTTCTTCTCTTGGAGGCTAATAACCTAATACAAATTATCTTCTTGAGTCAACTTGTCTTCTACGGTTATTAGCCAACTAATTAGGGTTTCTTCTTGCTTCCCGGAATATTCTATTCTGGTCAGGTTTACACGTGGAGGTAAATACCTCTCCCAGCTACCATAATATCAACACTCCCTCCTAGCTAGGGAGGTATTTGAAGGTAATGGTCTTGAGCACAAATATACCATTCACCCAGTAGCATCAACATAGTCGTATAGACTATCTCATGACTAGATCATGAGCACCATCATCACTATCAGTGTCATCAGCTGCATCATCTCTCGAAACCATACTCCATCTGAGTAATCAGACATGATGTTGGATAAGTCACTCACTTCACAAAGTGACACAAGAGCCATTCTTCTAACCCGGACATATGTCCTAGAAGAATAAATGTCCT
>ML796056.1:412693-429707 GCA_009831015.1 Picea engelmannii
CAGCTGGTGTCCTCACTCTGCAACTGACCTCACTGAAATCTGATGGCTAGAAATCCCACCAGGAAGGAATAAGCCTGCCAAGCTCATGCGCCCTCCTCAACAGAAGAATCACTCCAATAAAATAATGAAGCAAGCTGCTCCAAGCTGTCCACAATGAAAGCTAGCAGCCTCTTTCACCTGTCCTCATGCATTTGACCTCATCTCCATAGCTAGAGCTCTCCTCCTCTCATGAGCAAAACTCTCCATGAACAAGTGCGCCCTCCTTAGACTCCTTTGCCCCTCTTTAGGCAAGAATAGGAAACCTAAGAATTAATGGTTGAGATCAATCTAAATCAATGGATGAGATCTCACCAATCAATTCTAAATCATAACCCACTTTTGGGTTAAGTTTCCTAAGTCTACTTATGTCTCCAAAATCACCACAAAGTGATTTAATACTCACTTTTGCCAAAAGTGACCAAAATTCACTTTAACCAAAGTCAAAGTGAAAATAGACAAAAGTACTAGGTACAAAGTGTCTAATCCTTCCCTCATGTGCTAAGGAGGACAAAAACACATGGGGAACACCTCCCAATGGTACAAATCTCAACAGTAACCATTGATTTTATAACTAAATTGACCAGGACAACAAGACAACATGATTCAATCATGGTAGTGGTTGATAAATTGACAAAGTCTGCTCATTTTGTTCCTATAAAAATGACTCATACAACAGCTAATATTGAAGAAATTTACATGAGGGAGATTGCTAGGTTGCATGGGATACCTAAGGCAAATGTCTCAGACAGAGACACTGTAGATTTTTAATGACTAAAATCAGCAAACTGAAATTCTGTCAAACACTTAGCAACCTAGAGATAATTGTCTTCATAAACTTCATAAATGCAAAAACCCACATTCAGAAATTTCCATAAGCAGATATACACATTGCTAAGCAAAAATATGCAACGGAAAAAAACAGTGGACAGCAACCCAATAACACTCAGAAATTTAGGCAAATGCCAGGGAAAACCCCAATTTGGGGAAACCCAACAAGAGAGAAAGAGATATTATTATTATGCTTCAGGAAAGTACAAAACAGCAGCAAATCTACATTTCCAACCAAGGAAAATACCTCAGCACCAAATCTGTCCCATAGAAATCTGCCTCTTTTTTTGTGCCAAAATCGTATCGATGTCCAGCCTCTTTTGTACCTCGTTTTCCGTGCCCACAGTCAGTTGTACGAACTGTTCCGTACCACCCAAAAACATAAAATAGAAATCCGCCTCAAAATCCGTGCCCAAAATTTCTCGATTTCCGTGCCAAATCCGTACAACTATACGGACTATACAGATACGTACAGTATGACCTCCCACAACAGAAAAACATTTCGACCAAAAATTCACAGAAAATTTTTCTCAGGAATTGTGCCCTCTTTGTTGCTCACTTTCCTCTCAAGCATGCTCAAAAAATCTCTAACTCTCCTCCCGATGTCTCCACAACATGTCTTGCACACTACCCAATGCATTCTTTTATAATCTGAAAATGACATTTTCCCCCCAAAAGTGTCTTTTCACCTTCCCCAACCCTAGATCCAAAGGCCAAGATTATAAAGTGACTTTTTCAAGATCAAGGGTCATGATCCATTCCCTCCAAAATGTCTCATTTAAAATTAAAGTGAATTTCACTTTATTACATAAGTGTTTTATGAAAATAAAGTCACTTTAAAAATAGAAGGTAAACTTTATTAAAAAGTCACTTTACTAAAAGAACCACTTAAAACAACTTTATAAAAACTATTACAAAGTCAAGTGCTTGGTAGTGCAAATATTAAGGTAACAATCACATACAAGACAAAACATGCGTAGTACCTCTCGAGCTAAAAAATCTAACACTCCCTCTTAGCGAGGGAGGTACTTCTGGTATCACCACCAGAATCTGTCTCCATCTCATCAGCTGCCATAGCTGCTCCCTCTGTACTAGAAGTCTCTGCTCCCTCTGAACATGAAGCCACTACTCCCATTGAACTGAAAGCCTCTGTTGTACCACAAACTGAAGACATGCTCCTAGGAGACTGCACACTCTCCTGAGCATCCAACTGTGTCGACTCATGCCTATTGAGTCCCTTGAGAGTCCCGGAAGAAGACTGAGTGCCCTGTATCAACTCTCTCTCCCGTGCTACCTGCCAACTCTCCGACACAGAATCTGAGTCTAGAAATCCACTGGACCCCAACACAGGTCTACCCAACAACCTGTACAAGCCCTCATACTTGACACCAAGCATTACTACTATGTCAGCAGTTGCTCCCACAGGATACAAAAACACATGTCCAGTGTTGAAAACAACTCCAAAACCACTCTCATCCAAAGCTGACACTGAGAGTAAATTAAGTGTCAACTCTGGAACATATAACACCTCACCAACCTCCAAAAGACCTCCTGACTCTAGTTGGAATCTCATCCTTCCAACCCCCTTTACTGCATGTTGTGGACCGGTTCCACAATTCACACTACAGCTTGAGTTTATCTCTGTAAGATTGAGGAAAACTGACCTTAACCTGGTCATGTGCCGAGAAGCACCACAGTCCACAAACCAAGATTCAATGTCCTCGAACACTAGGAATCCACTGCCCACGAAACCAGCCATGAGAGATAACTCCTTCTCAAATCTTTGAGTAAACTCTACAACTTTTGTTGAAGCTGACACCTCTGGTTTTGGTTTCTTCTTCTTGTTCGGACATTGACTAGCATAGTGGCCAGACTTGTGACATGTAAAGCATTTCACCTTGCTCATGTCCTTCTTATTGCCCTTTTCCATAAGAGCAACGTTCTTGTCGTCTACATCGTCCAATGCCTTTTCTTGAGACCCCTCCCAGATCTCCTCCTGCGTAAAATCATCCCATAATCTGCTCCAGTCAGGGACCTTCTCTCTCCCCACCACACACTTGACGAAAACCTCCCACTCCTTGGTGAAGCCTTTGAGGGTTATCCGCACCATCTGTGAGTCAGGAATGACTTCTCCAACAGCTACCAACTCGTCCTTCACCTATGCAACCCAGGTGAGGTAGGTGGCCACACTCTCTCCTTTGACCATCCTAGTTCCATGCAGCTTGTCTCGGAGAGCCATTATCTGGTTCTCGTTCTTAGCCTCATACAGGCCTTTCAGTGCAACCCACATTTCATTGGTTGTCTTCTTCTCAGCCAAATGTGGAATAAGGTGGTCTCTGACCCCGTCCAAGATGATTCTCTGAGTCTTAGCTTCATTCATCTCATGAACATCAAGAGCTGTGGGATTTGTAGGTACAGCTATGACGGTGTTCGCAAACGGCCACAATTTGTTCTCCTTGAGAACACTGTTGACTCTAACCTTCCACTGCAAGTAGTTGGAGATCCCCTCCAATCTATCTTCAAACCTGATGCTGGAAGTCATCTTTGTCCACCTAACAAAGAACCTTTTCTGCCTTCTTCAAGCAAACACAACAGCAAATCACTTGTTGTCCCAAGTGCCAAAATGCTACCCACTGAACTTCAGAGCATAAGCTCTGATACCATGTAGATTTTTAATGACTAAAATCAGCAAACTGAAATTCTGTCAAACACTTAACAACCTAGAGATAACTGTCATCATAAACTTCATAAATGCAAAAACCCACATTCAGAAATTTCCATAAGCAGAAATACACATTGCTAAGCAAAAATATGCAGCGGAAAAACACAGTGGATAGCAACCCAATAACACTCGGAAATTTAGGCAAATGCCAGGGAAAACCCCAATGTGAGGAAACCCAATGAAAGAGAGAAAGATCTTATTATTATGCTTCAGGAAAGTACAAAACAGCAGCAAATCTACATTTCCAGCCAAGGAAAATACCTCACAGCACCAAATATGTCCCACAGAAATCTGCATCATTTTTCGTGCCAAAATCGTATCGTTGCCCAGCCTCTTCTATACCTCATTTTTCGTGCCCATAGTCAGTTGTACGGACTGTTCCGTACGGCCCAAAAACAACGAATGGAAAACAGAAATCCGCCTCGAAATACGTGCCCGAAATTTCTAAATTTCCATGCCAAATCCGTACGACTGTACGGACTGTACGGATCCGTACAGTACGGCCTCCCACAGCAGAAAAATATTTTGGCCAAAAATTCACAGAAAATTTTTCTCGGGAGTCGTGCCTTCTCTGCTGCTCACTTTCCTCTCTCAAGCATGCTCAGAAAATCTCTCTAACTCTCCTCCCGATGTGCTCTCAACATCCTCCCGATGTCTCCACAACATGTCTTGCACACTACCCAACGCATTCTTTTATAATCTGAAAATGACATTTTCACCCCAAAAGTGTCTTTTCACCTTCCCCAACCATAGATCCAAAGGCCAAGATTAGATCTTGCATTTTTCAAGATGAAGGATCATGATCCATTCCCTCCAAAATGTCTCATTTAAAATTAAAGTGAATTTCACTTTATTACATAAGTGCTTTATGAAAATAAAGTCACTTTAAAAATAGAAGGTACACTTTATTAAAAAGTCACTTTACTACAAGAACCACTTAAAACAACTTTATAAAAACTATTACAAAGGCTAAAAAATCTAACAGACACAAAGTTTACTACAAATTTTTGGAGGGGGTTGTTTAAAGGATTTGGTACAAATCTGAACTTTAGCACAGCATATCATCCACAGTCAAATGGGCAGATAGAGAGAGTCAACCAAGTAACTGAAGACATGTTGAGAATGTATGTGATGGATAAGCCATCTAAGTGGAAAGATTACTTGCACTTGGTTGAGTTTGCCTATAATAATGGGTATCAAGCTTCATTGAAAATGATCCCATTTGAAGCTTTGTATGGTAGGAAATGCAATACTCCAGTGAGTTGGGACAACCCAGCAGATAGAGTGGTACTTGGGCCAAAATTGCTCAAGAATATGGAAGACGAGATGGTTAGAATTAAGCAGAATTTAAAGGCAACTCGAGATAGACAGAAAATTTATAAGAACAGGACAGCTAGAGAATTTAAAGTGGGTGAGCATGTGCTTTTAAAAGTGATGCCCAAGAAAAGCTCTTTGAAGTTGGGTAGTTGTACAAAAGCTAGCGGCCAGATTCTGTGGCCCATTTGAGATATTGGACAGAATAGGGCCAGTTGCATACATGCTTGCAGTGCCTGCTTCCATGAATGTGCATAATGTATTTCATATCTCTTTGCTAAAAAATATGTACATGATCATAACCATGTTATTGGTTGGCATCTGATTCAGGTAGAGACTGAGGAAGGCTTTCAGGTCCAGCCAATAAGAATATTGGACAGAAAAGTCAAAATGCTCCGGAATCGAATCATAGAGTTGGTAAAAGTCCAGTGGGCCTGCTACGGTCCTGAGGATGCTACTTGGGAGCATGAAGATGCCATGTGAACAGAGTACCCAAAACATTTTGAATAAATTTCGAAATTTTGATTTATGTTTTGTATATGCACCGAGGACAATGCCAAAATAAGGGGGAGGGAAATGTAATACCCCGGTTTTCAGCCCCGTATTAAATAATGTATTTTGTTAATGAAATGTCAGAGTACCCAAGCAATTAAAAGAGGTCGGTGTGCCTAGGAAATGTAATGTTTTGATCATTATTAATAATAAATACATCATTGGCTACTAGACGGACAAGGACAAGAGTTATAGGGGGCTATAATTCCACAAGAGAGGGGGCTTGAGGGGCTAAGTATTTATTTTAAATTTTATTTACCCAATTTTGTTTTTGTGGAGAATAACAACTACATGAGCTTCTTGGGGGGAAGGCCATGTGGTTCCTTAATTCCAAGAAATACATAAACCCATCTTTGGTCTGTTTTTTTTTTGGGAGGTTCTAATTCACTCACTCAGTCATTGTTCATTGTTCACACCTTTCATTATGTTCTCTCTCCACTCATTCTTTCACCCACTCGTCTTTCCTCATTTGTGTTTTGGCTTGGGAAAGGAAAACGAATTGTTGGAGAGGAGCCATGGTTTTGTTGGTTGTAAAGATTGTCAGTGTATTACAGCCATGAATTAATGCCTGCATGTCTGAGATGCTTTGGCATGTGTTTAGTTTTGCTCACAGTTGTGAATCATGAGTACCAGCATAGAGATTCTTGACCAGATGCACTGGAGCCCTGGAAGGAGATGGATAGCCTGAGGGACTGAGTGGCAGAGAAAGGGGTCCATTCTCTTGGGTTGTGCAGGCAGGGTAGAAGAGAGTTGTTGTACTTTGGATTGTTGTGGGTGCTGAAAATCCTGTGAGAGCTTCAGTGATGACTGGTTTGGGAAGCCGAGTGACACTCTGGAACTGTCCTTGTGGATTCATAGCCCTGGCTCGGGGGTGACATTGTTGTTGAGACTTGGAACAGCAATATGCAGCCAGTTGGTGATTCGTTTCATGAAAGATAAGTGCTCTCTGTCATGATTTCATTTACCTGTGTATTTATTATGATGTGTATTTATTTATCTATGAAATTCGTATCTATAATATGCATGTTTGTTGGTTATCATTGTGCATGACATATGTCTCATTTCTTTATGTTGTAGCATAAATCTTTAACTCTGCATGTGAATATTCCATGCCTCTTCATTAATTAGAATTTATCTGAATTCGAGATAAGTTCAGAAGTGAGTTTTTTGGTAGCGTGCCCAGCCTGTGGGTGGCTGGGTATGTTGTCGTTGCAATAGCGTAGCCCGACCTGGGGGTGGTTGGGTACGTTACAGCAACCTGGAATCAACATTAATTTTCCCATTGGTCTCAACACAATCTCCCACACATCATTCTTCAATATGGAGTTATATTCCTCTATCACAGCATCTCGCCATACCTACTTTGATAGCCTCCTCAAAATCGGAAGGCTTTGCACCACTGATGAAGACATCAGTTCAACATATTTGGGAAACTTCTTAGCACGATGACTCACCCAAAAAGAAGTCTTTGGAAGTCAACTTGCTCTTGTGCCTCCTGCAATGTCTAGGTAAGCCTCCTAGGCTTCTTGGCTGAACTAGAAGGTAAAGAGGCATCGATTCCATCTCCAGAACCTTGTTGATCTGAATATGAAATGTTTGAATTTTGCATATCAGCAATTGGGACAACAAGCTTATCTCCCTCCTCTACCTCAATTGGAGGCTCCTTAGACTTAGAGGACCAAGCATCCTCATCAAACTTGACATCTCAACACACTAATGTCTTCTTCTATGATAGAATGTAGACTCTCTAAGCCTTGAAGGACTCATTGTAACCAACAAATATCCCCTTCAAGCTAGAAGGTTCAAGCTTATATCTCTTCTCATTAGGAACATGAATATAAACAGGACAACCAAAAACACAAAAGTGAGATACATGTGGTTTCTCACCAGTAAAAGCTTTTCTAGTGTTTTTTCCTTCAAGATCCTATAAGGACTCTTGTTGAGAATGTAGACAATTCTACTGCATGCTTCTATGCAAAGAAAACATGGAAAATCTAGATCATAAATCATTATCTTGGTTGTCTCTATGATGGACCCCTATTTTTCCTCTCTACAACCCCATTTTCTCGAGGGTTGTAAGGTAATGTCAACTCCCTCTTGATCCCTATATCCTTGCAACAAACTCCTTGGGGGTGTACTCTCCATTTTTTATCTTGGCACCTTAATCTTCTTACATGTTTGATTCTCCATGAGAGCTTTGAACTATTAGAACCTATTGAAGAGTTCATTATTGATCTTCTTTAAATATATCTGGGGTTTTCTAGAGGAATCATCAATAATGAAACAAAATAAATGTTACGTTATAATGAAAGTGATGACAGGTCCACAACATCTAAATGAAACAAATCAAGAATCCCTCTCGATCTATATCACTTCTAGGGAAAGCACTCTTGGCATGCTTGTTGAGTGCATAGCCCATGTATACTCTATCTTTAAGTCTATCAATCCCTACTCCATGTCCTTCAAGAAAGGTTATGCTCCATAGTGCAGGGAACCAAATCTCTTGTGCCAAAGCTCGCATAGTTGATCATTGTCATGCACTAAGGCCCCATGTTTGATCGAATTGCAAGCAACCTATAAAGGCCACCCTCTTGCATACCTCTAGCCAAAACTCGACTAGGATCCTAGCTATGATCTATGATAATAACTTGTTGATCGTCAAACCCAACCAAACATCTAAGATCTATCATGGCTATCATTGAACACAGATTCTTCATTAAACCAAGAAAATGTAAGACATCATCAAAGTCAAGAACATCACCTAATGGCATGCAAAATGAGACTAAACCTATCTCGATCACTAGATACATAGCATCTTCACCAAGTTCTACTTGCATGTTGGCCTTGTGCTCCTTAACTCTGTTGAAAATCTTCTTGTTAAAGGTCATGTGCTTAGATGCTCCACTGTATGCTACCCTACGCCAAAAAATGATGTTAATGTAAAGGCACAAAACCATGGAGAACGTTGTCTCAACTCTAGATGCTAACTCATCCCCTACTACAACTTCTACACTCCCTGCAAACTAGTTATGTTGGCGTTGCTCGTCCTTCCCCTTCTTGGCAATTGAGAAGCATAGTTGCCCTAATTGTGGCACTTAAAGCACTTTACATGAAAGACTTTCTTTCCCTGGTTCGAGGAACCTAAATCCTCGTCCTGCTCACCCCTCTAGGGTCCTCCTTTCTTACCACCTTTCCTCATCTTCTCGACAAGGGATAGGTTCCACATCTTCCACACTGGCTAAAATAGTGTCCAATTTGGTCTCCTCCTGAATTAACTCATCCCAAAGCTTCTGAAAGGTGGGACGTTTCTCTCAAGCACAAACATCCTGAATAAACACATCGTGAGATGAATGGAACCCATTCAGCACTATGGGCATGAACTCCTCATCCTCCACCTTCATCCCAATAACAAGAAGTTGATCTCTCAATTTAGTGATCTTCATCAGGTAGCACCGTAGCTAGCATCATATCAATGTTTATCTTGCGAGAGCCATTGCGTTTGTTCTTCAACAGCATCTCACAGTTAATATTCTCACTTTGATATAAATTGATCAAGGCATCAAACATCTCCTTAGTCAATTTCTCCTCCATGATGCGAGGGATCAAATGGTCCTTCATCCAATCTAAAATGAACCACTTCACCTTAGTCCCCTTCCTGTTATGCCCAACCAAGTCCTTGGGATTAGTGGGCAAGTAACATCTAAAGGCCACCCTCTCTCACCCTTGTATCTCAAAATACTCGAACTAGCTAGACCACAATAATTGATGGTGCAATGTTGCCGCTCAAAAGAAATTATCCACTATACATTTATAATATAAGACACTGAAAGAAGATTCTTCTTCAACCCAAGAACACACAAAACATTTTTCAACTCAAGAACATCGCTTGTAGGTGTTTGGAAGGAAATGGAGCTAGCTCCTCTCACAAGATAAGTGGCATCATCACCAAGCTCCATGCTCATGCCTCCCTCTTGCTCACGGATCCTACTAAATAAAGACATGTCATATCTCTCAAAGCTCCATTATCCACATACCATCCAACACCAGACATAGTGTTAGAGAACAAGCAAAAGACTAAAGCCATATCCATTCTGGAAAATCAGCAATATGAGGAAGAAACAACCCTTCCAAGGGTCAGGGTGCTTCTCTCAAACAACCTATGGAATCACGCTCAACAACCTCAAACAAGGTCATGTACCTCTCCTAGGTAATCCCCAATTGAAATACAAACTCCCTCTTACTCCTAGAAAGATCGTAGCCAAAAAAATCTATAAAACCATGTGGAAATTTCTTAGAACTCAGAATTCAGAAATTTCACCTCTTCCCTAGAGGTTTCCCGAATCTTAACCTTGTGAATTACAAACTTAGAGCTGTTATGAAATATAGAATAAAACAGCACAAAGTGAACAATATTCCAATCCTTAACAACCCAATCTTCTAGGAATCCAAGGATAAAAGATATCAAAGTGTCTTGACAAGTTCCATCCCTTTAGGGCAATCTTATCATAAATAAACCAAATATGAAAATTCACATTTACAGCAGTTGTAACAGCAATAAAACAGCCCTTAAATTCTTCAATTATAATGTCCAATCACTTAACAAAATTGCCCTTTACTTGTGTCAAATCAATGAGACATATATAGCTGTAAATAACAATTCATGAAGAACATAGATGGCTGAAATTCAAATCTGCAATTTGCACAAGTTGTAGACAGATGAAAACTTCATTAACATACACAAGACGAAGTTGTACATACTATAGCCTTATCACAAAGCTAGTACAATCCACTAGCTCTCCAAAGCCCTAGCTAGAGAAAACAATGAAAAAACCCAGCTCAACCAAGGAGCTCCAACTAAGGCACTCCGTTATGTGAGGTCACCGGATCGAAACTTCAACTTACTCGTGTGTCATGCTTGGGGCATGTGCAGTTACACCTAGAGGTTATAGTAGTAGTGGTCGAAATCGACCCCATGTCACGCAAGTACGAGCCCAACCTAGTTGTCAATTCCAAGAAGAAAAAAAAAGAGCTCCAACATGCATGAATCACTCAAACAAGTCCTCCAAGGCAAGACGTCCTCTTCTCTTCTTCTTCACCAAATACACCATACAATTTCATCACAAAACCTTGATCTCAAGCCTCTAAGGGATGGAACCCTAACCCTAGACTTCATGATGCTTCAAGAAGATCGAGAAATCCTAGCAACTCCAAGAGAGAGAGAGAGAGAGATAAAAAGATCCAAGGAGAGAGAGAAGAGTGATCATCACCAACATCTTCTTCACAAGAGTAAACCCTAGTATCTCACAAGGATCAAGCTCCAAATCAAGACGTCCTCTCTAGACTTCATAACTCCTCCAAGGGTTTCCTCGTGAACGTTACGACTTCCTCCAAGAAGCTAAGTACAAAGAAAAGAGTCTAATGATAACGATGAAAGGTCTCTCTCCTTCCTCTATATATATGGGATGTAAGGGAGACCAATAATACAATGTGGGCCAATGCCCTTAAAAGCAACCTACAATAAACATATGTAGGCCAACACAAGCGAAGCGTCCCACTCCAAGGGTATATATGTCATGTTCCAAGGTGATGTTGTACACAATAAGGGCTCCAAGATGATGTAGCTACACAAGGTGTGCCCACACCCCTTCGTCACAAGCCCACATGGACTCCATCACTCCTCCTAAGCCATGTGCTCCACTAGGTCCACTTCCCCTACATGAACATTGTCGCAATCCAAGCATCCCTAAGCCAACTCCAAGCCTCCATCCAAGAATCCAAACAACCCCATGTTGTTTAGGGCCTAATGCCCTACTCCAAGATGCACAATGCTCCTCCTCCTAAGTAGGGTGTTCTCCAAGCAAGTGAACCTCTCCATATGRCCATCATGATGGACATCCCCCAAGCTGTCAAGAGAACCCCAATGCCCTGGGGAAGAATGCCAAGCAAGCAACAACTGAGYAAGCTATCTCTAATGTGCAAATGCATCGCAAACCATCTCCCATGTGCCAATCCATCTCAAACCATCCAAGGGTTAATCATATACCATGTACCCCAAATCACATGAAGCACCTCCAAACATGGTGTAAACACTTTCAAAGTARCTCTAAAGCTAACATTTTTCTCTTCTAGCACTATTCTCATTGCACACAATTCTATGTTTTTATCATACAAGTGTATTGTTAATGCTAATTCCCCATTTTTCCTACAATAAAAACACTACTTTTAGGCCTAACGTGCATGGTTCGCTAATTTACTTCTATGGTTAGGGGGTCAAACATGCAACTAGATTGTCAAAAGGAAGATAATGTACCTTAGAAGTATGGACGGTGTTGGCATCACTCCATAACAACTAGTTGCACATAAATAGGTCACTCTAATTCTACACTCTTCAATGATCTATTGCATCTCTCTATACACTCTTGTAGATTACTCATGTATGTTGACTCTAATATGCCCTTAGATCCCCATTGGTTTCTTGCTTCCATCATCCTCCTTGCTAAAGGTGGTATTGTAGTTGTTGTTTGTAGCCTTCACTTGCTAGTTTGGGTTTTACCACTTTTCTTTTGAGCTTGGAGATTACATCAAATAGTGGTTTTAAACATCCTTCTCTTCACACTTTAATCGATCTTTTTCCAATCTTTCAAATCAAGGGAATATTTCAGCATCAACTTGTGAGGTAGGAGACTTCCTTCTACTCAGGGCACATGGGCATCATCCACTTTCATACTGGCATTTGGTGTAGATATCTTTGTTTGTTTGCATATACATGTGGTGTAGATATCATTCTAGTGTGCATATACATGTGGAGATAGGGAAACCTTGGTTTGTTTGCAAGAGGATATATTGAATCCAAGTATGCCAAGGAGGCCAAACCCTATTTGATTTTGTCACTTATTGTTTATTTGTTTTCCTTCGAGAGTTCAAGAGCATTGCCTAGCATAGATCTAATGTTGTTAAGGGTTTTCACCCAACTAAGGAGCTAATCCACCCTCGATCTCTCCTCCTTTGTTTCATCACCAAAATAATGAGGTAGTTAACCCTAATGCTTGGTGATTATTGGTTTCATTTGAGTTAACGAAAAAAGAAAGGTATCAATTTTGTTCATTTGCATCTATACTCATCTTTCTAGATTATTTAAGCTAGCTAGGAACCAAAGAAAAAGGGGTCAATAAACCAACTTTTGTTTACTTATTCTCCTTGATCATTTTCAATTTTTAATTAGTTTAATCACACATAGATTAGCTAATAAAATAAAACATGGGTCCCCCAAACAGCGATAGGATCACTAACAAGATTAAATTGTAATCAACTTATTGAATCTTGCCACTCCTTCCTTCTCTAGTTTTCTCAGTTTTTCACAAAACTCAATTGGCGAATCCACCTACCTAAACTAGTCATCCTAGCTAGGCTAGATTTATTTGGTCAAGAGTTGGCTTGTTACCCTAGGTGTTGTCCTTTATCCATTGCCCTCTTCCAAGGTTCATTGGTTAATTGGCCAGTTGGCTTGCTACCCTAGGTGTTGTCCTTTTTTATCCATTCCCCTCTTCTAGGGTTAATTGGCCTCCTAGGATGGAAAGTAATCTTCCTACATCTTTCATCTAGTTTGGGTCCTCCTATTCCTTCCTAAGGTTGTCATAGAATACATACATTTTCTAGCCAAAAATTACGATTAGAATTAAATGTTGAAAAAAAAATACAATGCACATACTCAAAAATGCTCTTTTTGTAAATAATACTTATTTCAAAGCTTGTATTATAAAACGCCACAACCTTTACACTTGGCATTAGTTAACTAGACTCTTGCTAGCCACCCCCCTTAACTCCTTTTCAAACTTCTCCTAATCATATATCATGTCATACAATTACATGTATGTGTATATATGTAAACATATATAGGTATATAAAGAGAGAAAGCCCAAGGGGTTAGCTCAACTAGTTGTCGCCAATGTTATTGGGCATTTGACTAGTTTTGTGTCAGCAGGTGCCTAGTTCAAATCCCCCTGGGTGAGGCCCACTAGTCTATGCCCGTGAGTTTACTAGGGACACCTCTACTATTACAATAGTTCTACTTCTATGACTGGCTTCGCAATACCTAATGGACTAGAATCTAAATGGCCATGGAAGTTAGAAGGCCAAAAACCTTAACGATCCAAATTCTTACTACATTGTTACAGTGCAACCATTTCGCTTCTACAATTGGCTTTTCAATGTTTATGCCTTCACAACATTGGCAAGTTGCAATTCTTCCTTCTCTCTATAACGTTAGGGATGTGAGTCTTTCATGAATCTTTAGAATATCTTTACAAACTTGGGGTAGCAATTCATCACAACTCCCACACATTTGAAATACAACCTTAGGGTTACAAGTCTTCACAAAATCTCATGTTTTCATCCATCCATAGCTAAATTGGCCCACGACTTTACTTGCAAGTTTCCACGTGTCCACAACCTACCCTCAACAAGGTTTGCAACTTTGCTCTTCCACAATCATTTCTTGCAAGGCCTTTGCAAATCTATTAGATGGCCTTTATAGGATCTACAACTTTGCTCATTTACAAATCTACTTGTGAGGTTATTGTAAGTCCACAACCTAACCACTACAAGCTTTGCAACATTGCTCTTCCAATGATTTGCTTATGGATCTACCTTGAGTCTGCAACCATGGTGCTTACAAAGTTCACAACATTTTGGCATCACAACTTCTTTTGTTGCAAGGTCTTCATTGCTCCACAACACTACTTGAAACGCTTGCAACTTTCCTTGTTTCACAAATTTCTTAAAGTCATAACAAACTTTGTATGTCAAAACCATAAAAATTGGAGGGCCAAATGCCTCCCCCATTACAATTGTTCTATTTCCATGATTGGCTTCACAATATCTAAATAGCCATGGAAGTTAGAAGGCCAAATACCTTGACCATTCAACTTCTTGCTGCCTTGTCATGGTGCCATTGTTTGACTTCTACAATTGGCTTTTCAATATTTGAGCCTTCGCGGCATTCACAGTTGCAATTCTTCCTTCTCTATAGGATTGTGAGTCTCATAACTCTTCAACATTTGGGGATTGCAGTGTTTAGAGCTCTTTGTAACCTTGGGGTAGTAATTCGTCATAACTCCCACATCTAGATCACAACCTCACAACGTTCACCTAGGGTGCAAGTATTCCCATGCAGAAAAGTACCCTCCCTAGAAAATGAAATGGTGATTATACGTATGTCTCAGGTACCAAGGGTATTTCCCCCTGTAGTCGCCTCTGTAATTTTCCTGGGACAGACCTTTAAAGTCACCACTTAACATTCAACAACCAAACAAAACAATCGTATGTCAGAGCACGCGTATAGGCAAAGAAAAAAAGCTCGAAATTGTTGAATTTTAATGCTTAGCTCAAGCACATGTAGTTTATTTTTGTTTAGCATTAACTTGAACCATAAACATTGCAGCAACAATACACTAGCTGCAGTAAACTAAGATCACAAGAAGAATAACCATGCACAAGACACCAGAATTTATCCTAGGAAAACCCTTCTCAATCAAGGGAAAAACCCAACAATCCTTTACTATATTGCCAAAGAGAAGATCCTCCACACCACAAACCCTAGACCACATAAGAGGGTGCTTCTATGACTAAGAAAGATGGCACCTAGAAAAGTGCGCCCTAAATTATAGCTCTTCAATTTCAGACCATGCGTTGAGTGTGTAAGTGAGTGATCCACAATGGGGATCTAACTCTTATTTATACATCACCTAGCGCATCAAATGGATGTGTCTATTGGCACAATAGGGCAAACTTCTATAACTCAATAATATAATTAATCTTTACACAATATTAATTATCTTTACTTGGTGGGGTCGACTTGTACCCTTTACAACACAAATTAGGGTTTTACCAAAGTCTTACTCTTTGACAATATACCAAGGGATCTCACACATCCTCTAGTGCTCTGCTACTAGGGACACGTCCACCTGTGCTCAGCCACAGGGACGTCACTCTCAACAGATCAACTCAACTAAGTCCATAGGAGTACCATCTGGAGAGCCATCTCAAGTCAACTCAACTAAGTCCATAGGAGTCCGACAAGAGACCATCTCAAGTCATCTCAACTCAATCCAGAGGAGCACGACAAGAGACCACACATGTCATCTCAACTCAATCCAGAGGAGTATGACACACACATCATATGGGCTTTCTCACAAATCGTCTCAACTCAGTCTAGAGGAGAACGACCTAGAGAATGTCTCATGAAGTTGCAATCAACAACAGAAATTTCGAAAGTGATTCCACCCAGGGGGGCTTCCACTTCTGAAATCCCCATACACATAGTAGTCCAAGTGATTCCACGAACACCAGAACAAGCGAAAGAAAGGATATCTTCCCCACCTGCTCTAAGCGCGACCTCGTGTTTGACTCCTATGTTAGAGGAGCTTTCCCAACACTTCCTCCTACTACTGGATTTAGCACTCAAAAACTTCTACTTTGGTTTAGTGGCCTTGGAGAATTTACTCTCCACCCTACACCAAGGCCCTAGATCCTAATCTAAGTGTTGGTTTTCTATAAACACAAAATGTCTAATCAATTTTAGCTTAGTGTTTATTTTTGGGCTATTGATTACTCAAAGGGTTTAGTCGTTGTGTGCTTAGTGAAAGATAATGTTTCTTGGTTGCTTTCTTGCAAGCTAAACAAATGACAATTGCTTTGCTCAAATTCGTTCAATAAACTACTTGCAATTATTCATAATCGATGACATATATCACAGAAAACATCTAAGGAAGGCTTGCCAGATTGTTATGTAGATGCACTCAATTTATAAATCAATTACCATCATAGCTAACTACATTTTATCTTTTCACCTTCGCTAAAATGAGATTTTCTTTTGCAAATTTAAAGAAGAAAGGGTGTTCAAACACGTGGTTATCCTAAAGAAACTTTAGGTAGAGGTGTCTTTGATGAAACCATCTAGCATTGAATGATGGAAAATGATGTAGAATGATTAATTCAGATCTCAATTTATTTCCTTTGGGACAGCAAAGTAAACCAAACCTTTCAACATATACCAAGACTTAATTATTCAAGGCTTATGCCAAAGTTATAAGCGTTTGGAAACTTGTTTCCTTTATAAGATCAGATCGCGAATCATTATTTATCAATTATATCATACTTTTAAACCAACATTAATCTCTGTGATCAGTCCATAAGCAGCATAAAAAAAGTTGTTTTTTGTAGATGGTTTAGGTTTGGTGTGGAAAAAATTAAATTGAAACCCAAACTGATCGTTGACCATGAATGAGATATCAAAGGTGGAATCCCAAATCTGTAAATGCTAAACCTTTACCAGGCTAAAGTATTGACCTTCGGAGTTTATAGTTTATGATTGATTGACAAGGCACACAGAAACGATGATAGGTTTCTTTAGGTAGATATATGACAAGTAAAACCAGCCCAGCATGAAAATAAGCCTGCCAAAATGCAAACCTTTACTTCTGTAATTTGTTGCAGACAATTAGCTTTTTGCGGTCCTAGCCTTTTAACAGTCAATACAGATGGAACAATACATGTTTAGGT
>ML796057.1:0-12336 GCA_009831015.1 Picea engelmannii
GCTATTTTTAGCTGATTTGTAAATTAATCCCGGATTAAGGGATTAGGGTTTTGGTATCTACGGAATACCTAAAAACATTGTATATATTGTATGGAGAATGGTGAAATTCGATATAATGAAATAAGAAAGGTTTTCCCGGTTGAAGGTTTCCGTTAAATATCTCTGTGTATTCTGTGTATGAGCCATTGATTAATTTCTGTATTGCTTGAGAATATATATGCATTGCTTTACTTCGCAGGTTTAAAACTTACAGGTCCAAAGCCTCACGGAATAATTCTACTGCAATACCTTAATGTTGATGTTTTTAAGGGAATTAATAAGGCACACTCTGATGTTGTTGCTAGATTTAAATGGATGTTGTCATCTATTTAAATTTAAATAGATGACAAGATCTATATTTATCAACCACTTATGGTAGTGCTAGTTTTATTATAGTGAATCTAACATAATACACTATTGTATTTTTCTATCACATGTCCATAATTAAATATTTATTGCCATAATATCTATTTTTTATAAACATTGAACCCATAGCCTACACACATATATTCCCTCAGTAGGAACATTGAACCCATGGTCTACACACATTTAATTAAGTCAGTGATATTCCCTATACTTGAACACTGAACCCATAGTCTACACACATTTAATTAAGTTAGTGGTACCCCTATATATGAAGGTTTAATGAACATGTTGATTACAAGGTGAACGTTTAAGGACAATCACTTTTGTCATTTCACATAAGGTCCCTCCAAGAGGTTAGCAAGAATAAGAAAACGACTTTACATATTTAAAAAAAAATCTCGAAGTAATAAAGAAGAATAAGAAAACGACTTTATGAATTTTAAAAGATGTCTTGGAGTTAATCACATATCTATAAGTAAATATTATTGTCATAATAAATATTACATATAAACATTGAACCCAAAATCTACACATATATTCCCATAATGTACACATATATTCTTTCACCAAGAACGTTGGACCCATACTCTACACACATTTAGTTAAGTTTTCCATACTCTACAGGGATTTAATTAAGCTAGTGATACTCCTTGTACCCAAATGTTGAACCCATAGTCTTCACACATTTAATTAAATTAGTGATACTCCCTATACAAGAAGGTTTAATGAACACGTAGATTATAGGGTAGCAAGAATAAGAAAATGACAAGTTTACGGACTTTGAAATATATCTTAGAATAGTTAAGAAGAATAAAAAAACAATTTTATAGATTTTAAAATATGTATAGAAATAGTTCTATTTATATTCATGTGGCATTTTTCTCTTCTCTAAAATTTGGTGATTTAATCATTATATTTTTAGTCTATTTGCAATTTTTATGATTTTTTTAATATTTAAATTGATTTAACGGGAGAAAACCCTTTAAAACAATATTCTAAAACACATATAACTTAAATTGTGCAAAATTCATACTATCCTTGAAAGACCATATTTCATTCCATTTTTTCCTAAAAAGTCGATATGTTTGTGTTTGATACAAATTTAGAGTATGAAATTTTATCAGATTTCATCCCATTTTTTCCTAAACAACCAATATATTGGACACAAATTTAGCTCATTCCATGGACCTCTCCAAGAATGGTATGAAAGTAGAATTTAATTGATTGATATGTTTGATACAAATTTAGCTTATTTCATGGGCCTATCCAAGAATGGTATGAAAGTCAAATCTAATTAGTCACTCAAGCATGGTGTGTATTTATTGAATGAAACCAATAAATATATCTTCAACTCCCATGTTTGGAAGCATTAAAATAAAAATGTAAATGGATTTTATTAATACCCACCACCATTGTGACATCTTTTGCATTAAATGAATTTTAAAACATTCTACTAGTCATGGATGAGAATAAATGAATTTTATTAAGAATTTCATGTAACCTCATTAGTTGTGAGAATTGATCGAATTCACCCCCAGATTCAGGGTCATTGCCTTGGATACTAGTTTTTTCTTGTGTGGTGTGGCCCTGGATGGAGTCGTTTGACATGGAAATGTCTTAGCGTTTGCTCATGACTCGCATTTACCTTGTCCAAAACATGATAGAGAGAGTAGTGGTGCTAGATCCAACCAATGACGGTGGGATGAATCTTCCCTCACTAAATCCAAGGAAATCTGTATTCAAATGTTCTCTATTTCGGAAATCTGTATTCAAATGTTCTCTATTTCTTGATGTTTTCCTTCTGCGAATTTTCTCTTTCACATACATTGTATCATCGTCCAACTAAGTCCTAGATTTCTCAGTAATTTTTTCATTTGTAACCCTTCCAAGGGATGCTATGAGAATAATGGCAAGATAGGATTGTGAGTGGAGATGGATTCAAAAGAATAATGTCCAGATAGGATTGCCAATGGAGATGGGTTCAAGCATAGAGGTCCTTGTCAATACCATCTCAACTATGTTTTCATGTTCATAGGCTACAAGGAGATCACATTATTCCTCCTTCTCATCATTAATGTCTGGATCACAGAAATGGTTTCCCGAATGATTGTAAATTCTTGCGAAATTTAAGTGGAATAATAGTACCAAAGGAAATTTTGAAAAAAATCCCCTATATGCAACCCTAGGAGTACCAATTTCCTTGGGGTATTCATCTTAGAAAGCAAGAGATTGTAGAGATTTGATAACCATTATTTAAAATGTGATTTAGAATTAGGCGGTGGAAATACTACATCTTTTGTTGCTACTTGTTGTTAAAGGATATGTGGCGAGGACAATCGGAAGGTGTTTACCAAAATTGTTGTATAAGACCACAAGTTTGAGCGACAAAATTTTGCAAGGCTTTTACTCCTTTAAAAGATGCCTAATGTACTAATAATATATATTCATTCAAATCAACGTGGAAGATAATCATATATCTTTAATAAATAATAAAGATTCAGATTGGAAAAAATTTAAAACTTTAGTTAAAGTATATAAAGGTGGAAATGAGGATCTTAAAGATTTATGAATGTTTATAATTTTTTTTTAACCATTGCTCTATAATCAAACTTCAGGGTGAAATGTAGTATTCCATATATTCTTTAAGTAGGAAATATGAAAAATAGGATGGAGCTTAGAATGACTGGGCAAAGGAAACTGATAGGCCACTTGTCCCACACGCTTGAGAATGGTATAAGGACCATAAAATTTGGGTGCCAATTTCTGACAATGGTCAGCCTTGAGGGAATTTTGCTTGTAAGGTTGCAGTCGAAGAAACACTTGATCGCCTTCTGCAAATTGACATTCAGAGCGACCTTGATTTTCTTGTTGCTTCATGCGATTATGGGCCATGAACAAATTCTCTTTGAGGGTACAGAGAATAGCCTCTCGAACTGTAAGCGTTTGGTCAACCGCTTGGACCTTCAAGACACCTGACAAATATGAGAGAATTGAAGGTGGATTTTGTCCATATACCACTTCAAAAGGAGTCATGCGGGTAGTTGTATGGTACGAAGTGTTGTACCACCATTCAGCTAGTGGTAACCATTGATCCCATTGATTTTTCCTTTCCGAGGAAAAACACCTCAAATATGTTTCCAAACACTTTTTGACAACTTCAATTTGACCATCAGTTTAGGGATGATAAGTTGTGTTGAGATGCAATTGGGTGCCTTGTATCTTGAACAGTTCTTGCCAAAAATTGTTGGTGAAACTTTGGTCGCGATCAGAAACAATAGAATGTGGCATGCCATGAAGCTTGAATACCTAATCCATGAAAAGTTGAGCCACAATGGATGCTATAAATGGGTGTTGAAGAGCATATAAATAAGCATACTTTGAAATAAGATCAACTACCACCATGATGAGGGATTTATTGCCCGATTTAGGTAAGCCTACAATAAAATCCATAGAGATATTCCGCCAAATAGCAGGTGGAATCGGAAGCAGTTGTAGTGTGCTAGGAGATTTGACTGTTTTATCCTTGTTGCGTTGACACACATAACATTCAACCACAAAATTACAAACATCTTGTTTCATACCATCCCAGAAAAAAGAACGTTTAACCCTGTCATAGGTTTTGGTAAACCCAGAGTGCCCAACTGTGGGTGTAGTATGAAGCTCAGAAAGTACCATGGATTTAAGTTTTGATTGTTTACTTAAATACAAACGGTCGTTATATTGAAGCTCATAATGGATCCAAGAGTACCCTGGGGAAAATGGAGAATTGGACTGCAATTGTCGTATCAAATGCAAACTTTTGGGATTGTGTAGCCATTCCTGGCGAACAGCTTGGAGCCAATCTGGTGCAATGAAGGAGAGAAAGAAAAGGGACCCTTCATCTTTGTATTTTATAGAAAGTGCATCAACAACCACATTGTCTTTTCCTTTCTTGTAAATTATCTCATAATCATATCCAAAGAGCTTAGTCAGCCATTTTTTTTTCTCTGGGGAGGAAATGCGTTGTTCCAGAAAATACTTGAGGCTTTGATGACCTGTCTTAATTTGGAAGTGTTGCCCCAACAGATAAGGGCACCAAAGATCAACAACATGTATAATAACCAACATTTCCTTTTCATATATTGATTTGCCCAAATTTCGCTCAAATAGTTGTTTGTTGGTAAAGGCTAAAGGCCGACCTCTTGAATAAGGACAGTGCCAATTCCTTTCCCTAAAGGATCACATTCTAGGACAAAGGTCTTTGTGAAATCAGGAAGGGCCGGGACTGGAGTGGTGCACATGGCCATCTTCAAGGTTTGAAAACCCTGAGCAGTTGTTCGAGTCCAAGTGAAAGAATTATTTTTAAGGAGTGCAGTGAGAGGTGTCGCAATCTTTCCATAATTATTAACAAACTTGCGATAATAACTTGTTAAGCCCATAAATCCACATAAGATTTTGAGATTCTTTGGGTGAGGCCACTCTTGCATAGTTCAAATATTTTTAGGATCCTCCCTGACGTCGACCTTGCCAACAAGATGACCCAAGTACTCGACTTTTGAGGCACCAAAAGCACATTTAGATTGTTTCAGGAAAAGTTGGTGTTGAGAGAGTAGATGGAGAACTCGATCCATATGAGCAAGATGGTTTGTATAGGTTTTTCTATAGATGAGGATATCATCAAAGAAAACTAAGACAAAATCATGGAGAAAAGGACGGAAGACATGATTCACGAGGCTTTGGAGAGTGGAGGGAGCATTACACAAGCCAAAGGGCATGACCAAAAGCTCATAGTGGCCCTCATGAGTTCTAAAGGAAATCTTAGGAATGTATGACTCTTTCATACAGATCTGGTGGTAGCCAGAATGAAGATCAAGTTTAGTAAAGAATTGCGTGCCACTCAATTCATCCAAGAGGTCATCAATGACAGGAATGGGAAATTTTTCTTTAATGGTGAGTTTGTTGAGGGTGCAGAAGTCAGGACACATGCGCCAAGAACCTTATTTCTTAAGTACCATGAACACAGGAGAAGAGTAGGGGATCGTACTAGGGCAAATAACAAATGCGTTGAGCAGTTCTTGAACCATTTTCTCAATTTTGTTTTTTGGGGAAAATGGGTGACGATAGGGACGGATATTGGGAGGAAGGCTTCCTGGGACAAGGGGAATGGAATGATCATGAACACCACAGGAAGGAGGGAGTCCCTGGGAGTGGAAAAAACCACTTGATGTTTAGAGAGGATGGATTGGAGGTCCTGTGACATAGAGGGTGTCTCAGTTGCTTGTATGGCATGGAGTTGGGAAATAATGCCAGAATGACCTTTTTTGAGCATCTTTTCCATGCGATGGGAACTCATGATCTCTGGGGAACCGAAGATGATTCCTTGGAACTTATATTGTTGGCCCTCCTGGTCAAATTGAATGGTTAATTACTTTAAATCCATGAGAATGGGACCCAAATTCCTTATCCATTATGCACCCAACACAATGTCACAACTACCCATGTCGATAGAAAACATATGAGATTTTAGGTGGTAGTCACCAATTTGGAGATGCACATTTTCACAATGCCCTCCACATTTCATGGACCCGCCATTGGCAATCATGATTTGGAAATTATTTATTGGATGAATATAGAAATTAGTTTCTTGGGCAATGCAACGATGGATAAAATTATGGGTTCTTCCACTATCAACAAGAATGATGACCTTCCTATGCTTGATGTAACCAATTAGCTTGAGGGTTTGGGGAGCAAAGAATCCAGTGAGAGAATTTAGGGAAATGACCAGTTCTACTTCGGGAGGGTCTGAGGGAGGGGTTATGTCAATGGGTTCAGGTGAAACGGACATAAGGGGAGCCTCAACATCCTCTTCTGAAACATCCTCCAAGATGGTCATAAAAAGATTTTTTTCCTTACACCTGTGTCCCAAAAAATATTTTTCATCACAATTATAACAAAGAACTTTGAGTTGGCGTTCAACCATTTCACCCCTGGTCGATTTTTTGATCTTTAGTGGAGTAGAAGGAGGAGTGGGATTTATTGCTTTATTGCGAGGAATAAAGGAGGGTTTTCGGTTTTGAGAAGAGACAACCTATTGTACTTCCTTAGCTATTTTAGTAGCCTCCACCCAACTCTAAGGTCGAGCCATGAGGACATGGGCACAAATCTCATCCTTGAGGCCATTGATAAAATATTCTCAGAAAAAAAGCATCAGACATGCCCTCTGTATGAAAATCCAGTCGCTCAAAAGTAGCTATAAAGTCTTACACTGTGCTAGATTGTTTCAACTTTGTCAAATGGCCTAAATGGTTGGTGTCAATGTCAAAGCATTCATAAAGCTCTGCCACAAAGTGTGTCCAAGGAACATACCCTTAGCGTGCAATTTTTCTCCATTGCCACCATTGCCAACGTTCTTGATCTAGATGGAGAACACCATACCCAAGTTTGCCCAACTCATCTGTAATGATGTACAAAGAGAAATAATGTTCAATTTCAGTTACCCAACCAGTGGGATCCAAGCCATCAAATTTGGTCACATCCACACGCGGAAGGCATAAGTCACGCTGAAAGTGATGGGGTTGAATATTCTGGGAATGAGAAGAAGTTTTACCTTCGATATGCAAAGGTGGGTCAGATAAGGGAGGATCTGTAGGGATATGCAGCTTGATGCAGATCATCGTAGTGACAGATTCAAGTTGGGTACTAATGTATTGTTTGAGGTCTTGTTTGAGTTCCTCGATTGAGGCGGCAATGGAGGAATGCATGTTTTTTATTTATGGTGGCAATATTGGCACTCAGATGTCTCACTTCTTGTTGGGTCACTGTGAAATTAGAGTGCAAGGTATTTAAGCGAGCTTCCAAGTCTTGGCTATGGGTATGGGCCATGATGACAAGGGAACTGAAAAGGGGCGGGTGGGGTCACAAAGGAAAAAAAATTGCTGAAAAATGATAGGTATGAATGCGATAAGGGTGAAGAGAGAAATCTAATGAAATATGTCTCAAATAATGGTGCCAAAAAGATCCAAACTCTTTTTTTTTTTACACCTGCGGAGTTATACTCTGATCTGAAGAATACTGCAGTGATGAAATTCCCAAATGCTTAATCAGGAAGAAATGTGTAGTAATTTGGCAACTTGAATGCAGGAGACACAGTTGCGCGACAATAGATCTTGTGTGTTCTGTTTTTTGTTTCCGTCCCCAAAGATTAGGTATTCAAGGGTTCTACAAAAAAGGGTTTTCCCTATGTTATAGCTCTCTGATATATGTGTGGTGTCCAATAGTAGTACTCGACCCAATATATCAGGGCACCAACTAAGGAGGCTAGACTGTGCCCTTAACCATACTACCCGACTACCCAGGTACTAGAGAGTATCTTCCCAAGTGTTGTTCTCGGTGGCACTATAGCAGTCAGGTGGTCGATCGGTTTATCTATGGAGGGCTTCAGGAAATGTAGGTCAATTCGTATATAGGTGTTGTCTAATGTGCTACCACTCGAAGGGGTACCAACAAGGGTTACAAGGGTGGCCAACAAATGTGCGCTTAAGTACCACTTGTATTTCCTACATGTATGAATCCTCGACCATGGGTTTATGCGCATAACGACAGATCTCTGTAGCTTAAAAACATCGGAATATGTCTCTACCCTGGAAAAAATTAACCCACAATTTTCTGCCGAGGAAGGTGCTTTGATACCACTTGCAATATTCCAGATATAAACAAGTATGCAGAACATAAAAAAAATAGCCAGAAATAGCAGATGAACAACAATATAACTAGAACAACACCACAATAATACCAAAATGATACCATAATAACACCAGAAAGAGCACTTTGATTACAGAGAGAAATGTTCACTTGCCTCTTCGAGGGGGCAACCTCTAGCAGAGCATAGCCCTATTACAATAATATCCAAGACAAAAGTTCTCATACCCTCGACTCCTATTTATACTAAATATATCTATCAAAAGAACCATCTAGAGGAAGATCCTTCTAGAAGTGGAAGATTCTATTAGGTCTTCTTACATTAGACTTATTCTTCCTTATTGTTAGGCCTTATTAATATCGACCTTTATTACATTGAAAAATATTATTCTACCTACGTGAGGGGTTAGGTCCTTAACATGAAATCTCAGGGTGAAATGTTTATGTAATTAAGTGTAGGTATTTTGTATATTGTAATTGTGTTATCATCATTATATTGAACCTATTGGTTTGCTTGTTAATTATAATGTTTTTTACTTATTTATTTGGTAGAGTTAAGCATTTTTTTTTTAAGGAGTAAATGTAAATGGTTAGATAGATATATTTTAATAAATTGTTTATGATATTTGATGAATATATGAAACTTTTAACTTTATATTTTGTGTGTGTTATTTTTCAAGAAATAAAGTAAGAAATTGTGACAACTATAATCACTTATGTTTTTGGTTTATTCAATTAGATATGGTCCTCTTTGCTCTGCACTAAGGATTTGCTATGCCATTGACTTTACTCTAAATCATCTAGATTTTTCCCACACCATTTTCTCAGCCAACCTTATTATACCTCTCATCAAATCATTTTGAATTGTTGGTTCTCAGTGTCTGGTAGGAAAATTAGACCTATCCTTGATTTATGAGTGTGTTGCATAATATAGTAGAAAGTGCTACTTAATTTCTACCTCTCAGTTCCTACATACTCAGCACATTATTTCCTCCCATGACTCCTTGTGTTATTCCCACCTTCTTGTTTCACATCTCAACATGTGTAAATTGGTTCTTAGTTGTGTTATTCCTATTTTTCACACCTTGGGATGTGAAACTTCATGTGGTTTTTCATTTTGATCTCTTAATGTATGTCAAAGTTGTCTATGTAATATTGTTTTTTTCTTTTGACTCATTTTTTCTATGTTCCCTTCTTATAACATCCTTGTACATGAATTTTCAACCCCTTTTTATCCATTAGGAACCTTTATTATTCTACAGCCCACTCTTCAAGTTATTCAATACATTGTTGGTTCCATTTTTTCTCCTTCCTTTTTAGCATATCTTGGTTGATTTTAATTGGAATCCTATCACCATCCATCTCTCTCTCTCTCTCTCTCTCTCTCTCTCTCTCTCTCTCTCTCTCTCTCTCTCTCTATATATATATATATATATATATATATATATATATATATATATATATATATATATATATATATATATATATATATATATAATCAATGTTTTCATTGCCTCCAATTCTATTCGATATAGTATTATTTCAATTAAGAATATTTCTTAAGGGCATTGTTTTTAACTCTTAAATGACCGGTTATCATGGATTTTGTACTCTCTCTAACTGGTTTCATCTATTTCTAGATACACTTAATCCTTACAATGTTGTTTCACATCTAGTTTATAACGAAAAGAATGTTTTCCATTATTCTTACAATGTTTAAGTACAGAACAAAATAAATTAACCACTCCAATCTAATAACAATCTTAAAACTCTCGTATCAATTTATAATTTTTTCAAATACAAACCACACCATTTCTAACACATAGTGTAAATGGTCAATCTTTTGGTCCTATTTTTTTTAAATACAAACCACCCCATTTCTAATGCGTAGTGTTAATGGTCAATATTTTGGTCCTCTTTAATTGGGAAGGGTTTTTTTTTTATAAAGAATGAAAGGAAAATAATCAATATTGAATAAATTCAAAATAATCTTATGAGTTCGATCAAATCGTTGGTATGAAATGTATAAATTGCACAATTAAGGTTGGAGTGTCATAAAGAATTTTTAGGGATTTTGCAATTTCAATATTTAACAATGAATTTCAACAAAAATAACATGATGATGCAAATCGAAAAAGGGTCAAAACAACTAGGCTTTTGATCAAACTCCTATTGTAAATTGAAAATTGAGAGAAGCGACCAAAAATGTACTAAGAAGTGAGTCAGATTGCTTACGATTTTGTGAGAGAGAAAGATATCATGAATGAGTGGGACAATAAGCTTTTTCTTTTCTGAGAGGTTAAGAATGTGTCGAGTCTTGTAATTGAATACCACCCATAGCACAAGAACCAGTATGTGATCCCATATTATTCGTATTCCATCCCCAGAGGCAGTCAGCGATTGAGTGGTGGAAAAAGAGAATGAGATCGAAGAGGAGGAAAATCCTCTTCTCCTTGGTAGGCACCGCTCGGCCCAGACTCGATAAGGTGTCGATAAAAGGTCACATCTTTGAGCAATTCTCCTCATCTCCACGTTGTAAGATATTGAGATGCCATCTAGAGTTGTGCATTTTCCACGACCTCGACGAAGGGATGATACACTTCACCAAGTCTGTGTTATGCATACAACCTCAAGTCTATGGTTCTGCCTACAACCTCAGGGGATTCCTTCACACGACGTTCTATTTTTTATTATGTGTCTCTAGGTTGCATCCCATTTTTTTCACATAATAGTTGGCTTACACACGGTACAAATAGTATTTTCCCGAGAGTTGCAGTTTGTATTTGGTTTATATTTCATAAGAGAGCATGAACACATTGGCTATCCAATAATCGAGCAACATCTTACTAAACTTAAGTGTTGATCACATAAAGAACACAGACCTTGAGTGATGATCATGTAAAGAACATGTGTTGAGACATGACTCATTATAAATATGGAACAGGTGGCAGCATGTGAATGGGCAGTGACAAATGACAAAGGTTTGGAGGAGAACCTCCCCTCAAATTAAATTATCATTTATGTTAGATATTTTATCATATAAGTTACTAAGTTCTAGATAATAAGTTATAAAATTATATTATTTATATTACAACATTTTAATCGTATAAGTTACTAAATTATAATAAGTTTTCAAACTAATTTTGATAATTAAATAAAATTTATTTAAACATTATATCATTTATATTTGAATTTTTTAATCATATAAGTAGTAAATTATTAAAGTAATATTAATTAAATTATATTCATCTGGGGCAGCATGAGCACGGGGGGGGTTGTTTTTTGTCCCAATGGTAATAAAGATTTCACCTTTGCATGGGGTCTAGGAAACATGACTAACAATCAAGCGGAATCACACGCAATTTACATGGGTTTTAAACTTCTTGGAACAAATCATAACCAAGAGGTAAATGTTGTTGGAGACTCTGAGTTAACCATTAAAGGGCTTCGTCTCTTGTTTGATTCTAGAGTGCGATCCCAGCAAAGGATGTTCCATCGAATCCTTGAAGAGTGTAAGAATTCCAAACAAGTTAACTTCTTCCACGTTCTTAGAAAACACAATGGAGCAGTAGACCAACTAGCCAAGAAGGACAGTGATCTAGTGCAAGGAGAATTATAGGATAAGGGAATATGCATGGATCATACATTTCCTTAGCAAGGTTTTCAAAGTTTGCAATGACTCACACAAAAAAATGACACTTATATCCACCCTTCAGGGGGTTATTCAACCATCATTATTTTTAATGATTGAAATGACTCTAATAAATTCACAATTGCCAATTGAATGTTATTAGTACCGTCGACGTCAGCCACAATGGCCTAGATAATGTTTGTGCCTCATTTTAGATAGAAATTCAGATTTTACATTAAATAATCCCTGACAAAAATTGTGTTGGCAAATATTTAATAGATAGCGAATGGAAAATATTTAACAGACAACGAATGCTTGTCATTGATTGCAAGTACACCAATGAAGATGGCATGAGTAACAGACAGGCAAACAGAAGAAAAGTTCAGGAAGACCAACAATGCAACAATTGTCTAAACGCAACAATCCTCAGTCGTCAAATCGAGGATTGATCTAAACTGTTGATTAGGCATGATGAAGTCCATTTTTTTATCATTGGATCCCCTTCAAATTCCCAAAAGAACGAGAGTCGTTAGATCGACAAGAAGAGCGTGCTGAAAAGGAGGGACTCGTAAAGTTTGAGAAGCATTTCTAATCGTTGGATCCCATTCAAAATTCCTGATAGA
>ML796057.1:19064-44753 GCA_009831015.1 Picea engelmannii
TGTGATAACACCAGTGCCATTAGTGTCTCCAAGAATCCTGTTCTTCATTCCAAGACTAAGCATATTCCAATCAAGTACCATTTTCTCAGAGAACAAGTTACAAACAGAATTGTTCAACTGAATTATATACCTTCTACAAAACATATTGCTGATATCTTTACTAAACCATTAGCAACGACCCCTTTTGGATAACTTCATCAAAAGTTGGGGGTTATAATCTCTTGTGTCCAATCTGTTCACCTGGTCAGGGGGAGTACTTATTGAATATCTGGTGTATTTCCAAGATGCTTATAGTCGACAGGGGGAGTATGTTTTGCAACAAGATCAGGGGAAGAATGTTTCTTCTTTGACATTGATGTCAAAGGGGGAGAAAAGAGTTCGGGAGGAGAGTCAAGTCCAAATGCATGTGGGTGCTTGTGTATGCATGTGAGTGCTTGTGCTGCCATCAATGCCAAAGGGGGAGATTGTTGGCAAATATTTAATAGATAGCGAATGGAAAATATTTAACAGACAATGAATGCTTGTCATTGATGGCAAGTACAACAATGAAGATGGCATGAGTAACAGACAGGCAAACAGAAGAAAAGTTCAGGAAGACCAACAACGCAACAATTGTCTAAACGCAACAATCCTCAGTCGTCAAATCGAGGATTGATCTAAACTGTTGATCAGGCATGATGAAGTCCATTTTTAATCGTTGGATCCCCTTCAAATTCCTGAAAGAACGAGAGCCGTCAGATCGACAAGACGAGCGCGCTGAAGAGGAGGGACTCATAAAGTTTGAGAAGCATTTATGATCATTGGATCCCATTCAAAATTCCTGATAGAACGAGGGTCGTCAGATCTGAATGTAGAACAAGAAGAGATCGTTGAAGAGGAGGACAGATCTCAGGCGTTAGATCCAAGCGCAGGATCCGACCATCGTTGGATCAAGAAGAACTCGCACGTCCTTTAAGGTATAAGGAGAAGCGGGCTTAATAACGATATGCAAAATTGCAACTTAATCTGAGCCGTCAGATCAAGGTTGAATCTGGACCGTTGATCTCAGTCCATGTCGAAGTTTCGTGGATCGAGAGTTGAAGAGGTCAAAGAATATTAACATCAAGAATCGTGAAATCGCGATATACGAAATCGCAACTTAATCTGAGTTGTCAGATCAAGGTTGAATCTGGACTGTTGATTCCAGTCCATATTGGAGTTTTGAGGATCACGTGTTGGAGATGTCAAAGAAACAATGCAACAAGAACTTCAAAATCGCGATATGAAAAATCACGATTTAATCGCACCCGATAAGTCAAGATCAGATATGGACCGTTGATCTAACTCCATATTGGAGTTTCGCGAATCGCGACATCGAGAGGCAAAGAACCCAATGCATCAAGAATGTCGAAATCGCGATTCAATCGTAACCGTTGAATCAAGATCATATATGGACAATGGAATCATAGGACATGTGGCAAATGATCAAAATTTCGCTGACTTGGGGTCAACGGAGCATAGTGTCGAAAGTCATGAAATGAGAAATCGCGAAAGCGATTTTTGCATAATCGCTTGGTTATGACCATAGTCATATTCGGGAAGGAGCTAGTGCAGAAAAGTTCTGTATCGGAACTTTGGAGATCGTGAAATGAAGTGTCAAGACACTCAACACAAGATTGCTGAAATGCCGAAACCCGATTTAAAGGCAATGTCAATAAAATACATCCAACGACGTAGATAAATTGGAGTATGATCGGAGGGTTACTGTTCTCTCTCACAGTTAACTCCTCAGTTACGAATCTGTTAGCGAAATGGACTCATGATTGCGAATCAGTTGGCGTTTTAGTTGCTTGGACAATTGTCTTTCTTTTGCCGAAGGAAATGCGAAGTGCAACCGTCGTGGATACGTGTATAAAAGAAAATGAGGCAGACTGTGGAGTGTTGGTCGTTCTGTATGAGAAAAGAATGAAACTGTAAGATAAGGAAAATGAGAGGATGCACAATATGAGATTGAGCATATGTGCAGTGTGAGATGAAATGTAGAGCAGAATAACAGAACAAGTTGAAGAAGAACAGAATGACAGAACAAGTTGATGCAGAGCAGACCTGTTGAACAGACAGAGGAAGAAATGAATTGCAGAACAATTAGAAGATGACCAGATGTACAGAACAAAGAAAGATTGGTAAGAATTGATGTATCTGTGTAGTTGAATGTTTATATGTTCATTTATGTTCTAGGGAGGTTGGGAGGTGCTCGGGAGGACTATTGTCCTCAGAGGTTCAAGTGAGAGCTTGAACATAGGAAGTTGTAGCTTCCATCTAGTTGCAGCTAGAGAAACCAGGGTGGCAGGGTGGTGCAAGGGAGAACAAGTGTTCTCTGTTATACAGGTTGGAGCCTGTGTAATTGGAAGTTGGTGCTGGAACATATAGGGAGTTGGTGCTTCCTTCTAGTGGGTGCTAGAGAAACCAGGGAGTTGGTGCTTCCTTCTAGTGGGTGCTAGAGAAACCAGAGAGTTCGTACTCTCAAACAAGTTGCAGCTTGTAAAACAGAGGTAGCAGCCTCACATTGAGTTGGTGCTCAATTAAAGATGATGTACAGAACTTAAAAGACTGCCTATCATTTCGAAGAAGAAGAGGTTTTCTCCCTTTATGGGTTTCCTCATGAAAATCTGTCTCTGTGTATACCTTATGTGTGACTGATGCTTTTTACTTTTACTGTCCATATGTTGTATAATGTTGATGATCACTTGAAGAAAGAATAAGAATATTTTAATAGACTTCAAATTGTTTATGCGTGTGGGATGAACTGGATTCATCTCTTTTGGATGCTTCAGTGTTATTTCGATCACGTGCAACAAATTACTAATATGGTATCAGTTCCAATTGTCATTCACCTTCGCAGAATCTCCATGCATTATCCAACTCAATCAACGATGTGGCGACGATCTTGTCACTTTGAATACTGTAAAACGAGGAGATTAGAAACAAATATGGAGAGCCAAAAACATGTAGCTAAGAAGCAGGAACAACGAGTTTAAAAAATTAACCTCAGCTATCCACTGAAAACAAGGACAAGGAATTTATAACGATGTTGCAAGCCATCATAAGGTAAGGTTGTAAAATCGATATATGTTGAGGGAACTACAGCTTGCAATTTCCCACCAACCAATAGCAGAATCCTCCTTTGGCTCTAGAGAAGTCAACCAACCATATATTCATGCAACAACCCGAGATGAAGAAGTTTCTCAAGGTGCGGAAGTTTATGAAGACCGAGACACTACTTTGAATCTCAATTGATATTCAGGTCCTTGAAATTTTGTAATCTATTAAGGATGGATATCATAAATCTCTCTTTGTTTTGTTTAAAAAGTATGCTAGTCATAGTCTATAGGACTGTTGCATACTTTTAGAGACATGTGAAAGATTTTTTGAAGCCTTGTACTTCTCTCCCGCTTCTTTTTGTTGTGGATATTCAATAAAAATATGGTTTGTAAAAAAAATATATATTCATAAAAAATATTAAATATTTGATTCAGGTGGATATTGGTGGCCACCCCCCTATTCCAACTGGCTCCTTTTGCCAGCTTTTAGTTTAACAAACTCTTTTGTACTTCTTTTTAATTGTGGGTTTTACACTTCTGGGTTTGTCTGGAGCCTTACACATCTTCCCGGTGGATACTAGTGGCCTCCCACCTAATCCAACTCGCTTATTTTGTATGATTTCATGTCATCACATTTTGTTGTACTTCCACGACCATTTTGGGGCCCTAAACAGTGTTATTTTGGCTTGCCACATTCAAACTATAGATGGAGTCATAGTTTTATGACGTAATGTGTAGTTCTAGAAAAGACCTTTCCAACGGGATATCACACGCCTAAAGCAAAGATCGTATGCAAAAGTTACGACCCCGGGAAGTTAATGTACTAATTTACCAAATGAGACCCACATGACTTTTGGCATTTCATCTCCTAGGGTTAGGTTGTTAGATGTATAGGGTTTTTGCATTCTTGTTTAACATAAAAATTCCTTTAGAGCCTCATTGTAATCATCTTCTTGCGAGTGATTGTAGCCATCACATCTTTTCTCAGAGATAAATCTACCACCATTCTAGCGGGTCTTGCACTCTTTATTTTTACAGTCTCTTTACAATTCTTTCATTAATAGAAATCAAGTATTGTTGTATTTCTCTATTTCTGGCAAGTTTCATGAGTATTTCATTGTAATTTCTCTACTTTCATTTCATTCCTAACATAATATGGATCAATGGTATTAGAGCAGGCTTCTCTTGATCATTTTTCAGCGCATGTCCCCGACAAGGTCCGAGTATAGCTAGTTAGGTCTCGAGTTTTTCTCTCTTGAGGAAAATCACTCTCGCACACCCAAGAAACCCTCAATGGTGGCATAAAAGAAAGACGGTGGAGCAGAAGATTCTATTAACTTGTTGCTTGAGAAAGATCTCGCGCAACAGAGGGACGAAATGATGGAGAATTTTGCACACATTCTTCAACGCCTACCGATAACAACATGTGCATCTTCATCAAGTGACCATTTTGTAGGAACCTCTCCCTTCTAGGTACAATTTAATTTTGATATTCCCATATTTGAAGGTCAGATAGATGTGAATGCCCTAGAAAATGGTTAAATCTATTAGAAGGTTATTTCTCTGTTCAAAATATTTTCGACAAGGAAAAGATCACCTTCACACTCTTCAAGTCTCTCCCCCATCTAAAACATTGGTGGGAAACTTACTGGGAGAATAGTTCCATAGAGGAATTTGGAATCTATGGGGCCGAGCCCACTTGGGATTTTTTTGTGGATGGGATCAAAGAACAATACTATCATGTCGATAACTATGAAGACCAGTACATGAGATGGAACACACTGTGGAAAGAGAAGAGCCAAATAGTGTCGTAGTTCACAAATAATTTCCATAAGTTGCGCACCAAGTTGGGTATCAAGGACTTCGAGCGACATATGGTTGTGAAATATTGTGGGGCTCTGGATAGGTACATTCAAACCAAAATGGATTTCCTAAACATCTCATCATTGGTTGTTGCCTATTGATATGTTGTCAAAATCGAGCAAAAATGTAGACACCAAAACAAATGGGAATTTGGGTCTGTAAATCTACATCAATCAAAGCATGGTAAAGACGATCCTAACCAACATCCCCTAGACAACTAGTCCAAGACACAAGACAAAAAGGGTAAAGGGAAGACGAAGAATGACATTGGGAAGTGGTGTGACTTTCACAAAATCCTCTGGCACAACACCGATGAATGTCACTCGAAATAGTCATTGGTGGTCGAGGTCAAAGACACGAAGCCAAACCCTGAATAAGAATCTAATCCAGAAAATATTGAAAATATACAGATCATCGACATAGACCGCACTGCCACTGTTGTGATCGCAATAATTCAACCAGAAGAACCAGTAGATCCTAAAGAGGGGGAGTACCTCTTCCAATCATATATGCGGGTGAAGGGGACCTCGTTGCATTTCATTGTTGATAACGACAGCCAGAAGAACCTCATCTCACCTAAGGTCATCAAACACTTGGGGTTTTCGACAACACCACACCCGCAACCATACAACATCGAGTGGCTTCACCAGGGATGAGATCTTCGTTTCTGCCAGCAGTGTCGCCTGTTCTATGGCATCCAACCCTTCAAGGATGAGGTAGTGTGTGATGTTTCCCCTCTTGATGTTTGTGATGTGGTTTTGGGCCAACCATATATGTCGAGATGTCATGTTGTCTATGAATATAGTCCCTGTAGTGTCATTATTATGTTGGGAGGTCAGCTCTATCAAATACCAGAGGTAGTTCCAACTACTACTCCACCAAAACAGTGATGCAAGGTAATCTCTCATATTGCAAAAATTCATCCTCTTCACAGTCTGTTACAGCCTCAACACCTTCCATCTAGTAAAAAGAGATTGTTGAAGAGAAAGAAGATATTGTTTCTTCACCTACAAAGGTGCCTACACAATGCCCCATCAAACCCAAAGACAATGGGTTGGTAGAGTGTATTCAACCCCGCCAACAACTGGTTTGTGACAGTCTTCCATAGACCCAGCAACACAACTTCTCCAACAAAGCACACAGCCCACCAAGATTCAGATTCAGAACATGCTTTCCCCTTTTTCTTGGGCACTCAATGCAATGGATACCATTGCTTCCTAAGGGGGAGGGGGGGATTGATCCAGGTGGATATTTGTGGCCACCCACGTGTTCCAACTGGCTCCTTTTGCCAATTTTTAGTTCAACACGTTCTTTTGTAGTTCTTTGTTATTGTGGGTTCTACACTTTTGTGGCTATCTGGAGCCTTACACATCTTCCAGGTGGATACCGGTGGCCTCCCACCTAATCCAACTGGCTTATTTTGTATGTTTTCATGTCAGCACATCTTGTTGTACTTCCAGGGTTGTTTTGGGGCCCTAAACAGTGTTATTTTGGCTCGCCACATTTAAACTGTAGATGGAGTTAGAGTTTGACGATGTAATGCATATTTCTTGAAAATACCTTTCCAACGGGCTATCACACACCTAAAACGAAGATTGTATGCAAAAGTTACGACCCCAGGAAGTTAATGTACTAACTTACCCAAACGGGGCGCACATGACTTTTGGCATTTCATCTCCTAGGGTTAGGTTTTTGGATGTCTAGGGTTTTGGAATTCCAGTTTAACATAAAAAGGCCTTCAAAGCCTCATTGTAATCATCTTGTGAATGATCATAGCTGTCACATCTCTTCTCAGAGATAAAGCTATCACCATTCTAGCGGGTCTTGCACTCTGTATTTTACATTCTTTTCACAATTCTATCATTAATAAAAATCAAGTATTGATGTATTTCTTTGTTTCTAGCCAGTTTCATTAGTATTTCATTATAATTTCTCTGCGTTCATTTCATTCTAAACATAATCCAAATCAATATTTATCTTGAATTATGTTTAAGTAGATATTTAATATAGTTGTTTTTAAAAACTTATGACTACACCCCCTCACTCTCTCACACACACACACACACACACACACACACACACACATATATATATATATATATATATATATATTATTTATAAAAATTATTAACAAAATTCAAAATAAAATATTAGAAAAAAATAAACTAATAAAGATAAGCTATTAAAATATTTTATTTTATTTATTAATATTTATATCATTTTAATTAAAATTTCATGATATTTTAAGAATAATTATTATAATTTATTATTATAATTATTTAAACCAAAATTACGAATGTATGTAAAATTATAGTCATAAATTAAATTACATATATATTTTTAAAATATTTAGTTTAAATTTGTTAATTTTTTTTAGATGTATGACCAAATTTTGTCATGGTTTATCTTTCATTAAGAAGGAAAAATCGATAAACCTAGATGATCCATTACATTATGAATTTTTTTAACGCTTAGAACATGTGTTCCAAGTACATATGTATGCCAATTGTCCTCTTCTATCCCTCAACACAAATTTTTCCCAATGAGAATGGCCTTTGGATTGTTTTTTTTATAAGTTGTTTTTTCTTGCTTAAGAATTTAATAAATACATGTACATATAAATAAATAACAAAGTACAAAAATATTTTTCGGGATTCACTTTTCTCTAAAATTCAATGATGAATATATAAATGATGTAAATGGAATTAACATTTTTCATAAGTTTAATAAATATATAATTTTCATAAATATATATGTAATGTAATTGGAAAAGATATTTTTCACAATCAACTTTCTTTTTAAATTTAATAATATTCACATACATGAGATAAATGGGAAAGACACTTTTCATGAATTCAATAAATATATATGTCATGTAATTGAAAAAGATACTTTTCATGATCAACTTGTCTTTTGAAATGAATGATACATATATGTGTGATACAAATGAAAAAGACCATTTTTATTGGAGTTCAATGAATATATACAATGAAAACATACATCTACTTGTTCCTTTAAATATTATGATGGAATCTTCAATCAAGTTCAATAAATATATTTATAATGTAAGTGGGAAAGATACTTGTCACAATCACTTTTCTCTCAACCTCAATGATAAATGTAAGTGATGCAAATTCACTTTCATCTCCATCTCAATGATAAATGTAAGTGATGCAAATGGGAAAGACACTTTTTGAAATTAATAAATATATATACTTATTGTAGTTGTTGGGAAAGCTATTTTTCACAATGTATTTTTATTTTAAATTTAATGAATATATATAACAAAAATGTGGTTAATTTTTTTTAAATATTATAATGAACTTTTCAATTAAACTTAATAAACTTAATAAATATATATGTAATAGAGATAAAAAAAAGATATTTTTCATTATTTCATTTTTATATCAACTTAATATATATGTAATAGAGATGAAAAAAAAATATTTTTCACTTTTCATTTTTATGTCAACTTAATAACAAATATATGTATAAGAGATAAATAGAAAAAACACTTTCCTCCACACATATATATAAAACACATGAAACTCAATAAAAATATATAATTTTAATTATAAAAAAACTATTTTTATGATGCCATGTCTTCTATCAAATTCAATATAAAAGTATATGTTCCTCAAATAAGAAAGAAACTTCTAAAAGAAAGATTTTTCTTTTAGTTTTTTGGAGCTATCCATAAATGATGAATATGTTTATAATAATGTTTGTATTAAAATTTTTATAATAACATCTGTATTAAAAATTGGAAAGTATTTATTTATAAACAAAATTTTCAACGTATTACGAAATAGTCAACTTACCATGTGAATTGTTTGACCAAACTTTTTGGAAGTAAAATAAAACATAAGATATCCATGACATTGAACCAAAGTTATATCACTTTGAAAGTAAAGTTGTATAAAAGTTGTGGATAGGATTTTTGCCACTCTAAAGATGCCGTTGGCAAGTCCCATCGTATACCTCCTTTTTATTGTGTCCATTTAAAAAATAAATAAATGAAATGTCTTACCTACTATTGAATTGCCTTCACAAGTCCTATAGTATACTTCCCCTTTATGTGTATTTAGTTAGAAAATAAATAAATTCAATGTTGTACCTACTATTTTTGGGTGGGAGGGGGTATTAATAGAGAAATTATAATTTTGGGAGCAGAAAGCTATTCGCTAAATAAGGAGAAAATTGTTTTTTTATTATTATTTAAAAGAGTAAAATTTATAATAATAATAATAATAATAACTATTTTTAAGGTTATAGTTAAGTTAAACATTATATTGGTGTAAAAGGTTTGATTGTTAAAATATAATGTTTGATTGTTAATTTAAGAAAGTGTACATACCTTATTCACTTGTAATCTTCTAGGAGGAAACACATTTTCTTAGCCATTAAGCCCACTCAAATTGTAATATTCCTTAATACTTGTTTAAAAAATAATAATATAAAAAACTAAATAGTAGGTAATGGAATTACCATATTAATAATGAAATTATTATTTAGAAGTAAGGCACCTTCATTCCATATTTGGATAGGTAACTCGGGTAGGAGAAACCATATATGGCGGTTTTGAAAATATTTCGTTGACGGGTCAAAAGCAACCCTCCAGCTCTTCAACATCAAACTGCTACCACCAAAAACCCATCGAGAGTCTAGTAGAAGGGTTGAATCTTCTGGAGTTTTACAGATGAAACCCATCCAACCTTTCGTAAGATACAGAACCTCTGGTTCATAGCCTAGTAATGTGATCTGAAAAGATCGTTTAACGACAATGGTTGAGTTTTAAAACATGAGTTATTTTACCATTTAGGAAAACTAATGAAAAAAGGAAGAATTATTAATGAAACATGACAGCCATAAAGAAATATACAGATTTGAACATAATCATGAAGAACAACAAACCATAACAAGAGAAGTTGATAACGGAGTTCGGCAATCTCGCCTGCGTCTCCGGGCCTTTGTCTTAGTGGGTGAGGTTTTCTTATTTCTGTTCAAAGATTTAAAAGTACATCATAACATTGCCAAAAGGATTACAAACTGATCTGGTCGTGTTCTACCAGATCTCAAGAACCCAACAAAACTGACAGCACTGAAAACGGATGAACGGAGCTCCCAAAAATGGCCCACAAAGGTGTTCTTCTCAATGGCTTCCCTGGATAAAAATGGCTTTGGCTCAACAATCCTTTAGTATTTTCCTATTTTGAACCTCCTCCTTGTCTTCAAGAACCTCTGGTTCATATAGAATTGAAGTGGGTAACAACCTCCCAACTTCTCCCCAAGATCTAGCCTAAAAAAGGGCCCAAGATCCTCCAAAAATGATCAAAATCTCTCAATATCAAGCCAAAAATCAATAAAAACCATGTAATATAGTATAAAACGCACAAAATGGCAAATAATCAGGGTGCAACCCCTTTTTCGTTGGCTTCTGGTCACTTGGTGCCCTCCATGTGGCCCTGGTGCGCGGGTCTAGCCCTTAGCTCCCAGCCCCTGGTCGCAGAGATGGCCATGTGGCCCCATCCTTAATGCTCCACGCGCCCCATTCCTTAGCCCCCTGGTCAAAAGCCTATGGTTACGCCCTTGTTCGGTGGGCTAGCCCAACCAACCAAGGCTAACCCCGAAACCTCTGCGTGCCAAGTGTTATAAGCTCGAGTCATATGGAGTGATATTGTTAAAGCCCAAAACCGGGGGCTAGGCTCCACTTATCTCGCGCCAACACATAAGGGTCTGGACACATATGACCGTGCCTGGGCTAGGCTCATATCATTCGCGCCAACAGTTTAAGTGTAGGCTTGTGGTTATATTGGTATGGTCATATGCATGTTCGTCGGGGGCTGGGCCTAGCCCCAGCCCTTACTCCGCCCAACAAATAATACAATACAACATACATATTATATCTGCCATATAACTAATAAGCACCAACGACGGGCGAGTTGGTAGCCTGGCCCTACCAAAACGCTTGCCACCCGGATTAAAGGTCACGGGTTCGAATCTCGTGCGCTCCATACCTTTCGCCACAAACTAACGAACCAATAAATGGGTGCCACGTGGAACCTTCACATTCAACCAATAAATTCCATGTGTCACATAATCATTCGACCACCTGCACTTTCCTAGTGAGTACCTGTCCCTTTCAGTTGTCAGTCCAATCAGCGCCACGTGTCCTACGAACCTGCCACGTCATCCTGTGCCACGTATCACCCTTGTAGTGGTGACATGTGTCACAATCAGATTCAACCACTTCTCTACCCACGCCAATGCCAATGCATCCTACCACGTCAGTTGTAAGGCCGTACATCCTGTATAGTCAGCTGCCACATCAGCATTGTATGCACTATACAGTCAACATCTTTTTTCACTTTGATGAAATGAACAGACCGTGATATCTTTCGCATATGGCGTTCGTTTGAGACCGTTCAAGTTGTGTTGGGTTCGTATCGACGAGGCCTATGCACATGTCCGTTTTGAAGCCATTTTGAGTACTTTGATTTTTAAACCTTCCTGGACCCACTTTAATCCCAAGATCCAATTTTGGATCACACCTCCCCACTAAAGACCTTTTGGTCCTCCAAAAGGTTATTGACCAGTCATCAAGTGCGGGTTAGGCCACCCCACTTGTTCTCTTTCTTTAAACTATGTCACGTGCATCTACCTCATCAAGATCAACTGTAAAACAACCATGATAACTGACAACATATTGTTAGCCACTTGTACTATGTCACATATTACTGAAGCCACTATCATCCATGTTAACAACATTACCAATGATAACATCATAAATATGACTACAAATGATCTAATATGTTTATAATACTTGCACGACATTAGATTATCTTGAAGCAAAGTGTGATTGATCTTCCATTCTACAATCATCTCTTGTTCTTGCTTAAGATCAATTACTTGATTTGAAACAATTATAGGTTTGTTTCTTGCATGAGCTGCCTTTATTAATTGTTCCATAGTTTGAAGAGATTTATTTTCCTTTAAAAGATGAGCATGAACCACATATTCTTTACCTGTTTTGATTAAGTGATATTGATTTTTTTCCCTGTAGAAGATTGCTTTTCGATCATACAAGTAAGGACTGCCTAAGACCATTCCACATTCATTGAGTGGCACCACATCACATGTTACCTCATCCACAAACTTAGATGAAATTGCAAACTTTAATGTGCATTTCTTTGTTATGTGTAATCTATGATTGTTTCTTATCCATTTAAGTAAGTAAGGTTTATGATGCATCTGAGTGTTTAATCCCAATTGCTTAACCACTTCCTCTAAAATCAAGTTAGATTGAGATCCACTATCTATCAATGTGTTGACCTTAGTGTGCCTCATTATGACCCTTAAATGAAACAATTTACTTCTAGAATCAAATCCATCACCAATTTTACATACCAAACCAACCAATGAGACTTTAGATTCATCACCTGAATCTGATCCCAAGTTTGTTGGTCGTGTTGCTGCTACAATTGTTTGCCTCCCTTTCCTTTCTTTTAACCACTTCGGTCTCTTATCGGGATGCAATTACTAGCAATGGTCCTCATCATGCCCTTATTTCTTGCAATGCTTGCAAGAGGGATTCTCTTCCTTTCTTGCCACTGAATTTTCCTTCTTGCCATTCCACTTCCTCTTGTCCTCTTTCCTTGAAGATGATTCCCCTAATACACCAACCCTTGTTTTCCCTGCTTCAATGTATGTTGCTCGAACAGAAACCTCAACAAGATTAGCAGGTTTAAACATAAATACAATATTTTGAATATGTGCAGGTAATCCTCCTATATACTTCATAAGAATTTCTTGGGTATGTAAAGGAATATCTAACATCAATTCCATTTTACGAAATCCATCTGTGTATTCTTGCACTGTTTGTCCTTTTCTTAGTTTAATACCTTGCCATTCAATTAAATCCTTCTCTTTATAACCCAAATGATAGAATTGATTTCTAAGTGTAGAAACAAAAACTTGCCATGATGGAAATGCATTACCCACTTGTTGTGTGCCATTTTGAAACTTGCTTTGCCACCAGATGAGTATTGTGCCTGCAAGACAAAGCGATGCCAACTTAATTTGAGTGGCCTCATCTTTGATTTGTTGCACACCACAATAAACCTCCATCTGTCTAGCCCAATTATCAAGTCTCTTTGCATTGACTTCACCATCATACATGGGTAATTTGAATTTAACATCAAGCTTAAGTATAGGCATATCATGTTTATGTTTGTGGACATGTTTTCTTGCAGTGGATTTAGAACTTGAACTTGAAGAAGAAGATGATGATGGAGAAAAAGGAGGTGAAGGAGGAATTTGAGGAGGATCCTCTCCTTCTTCACTTTTGACCTTTGAATATTCACCTAGATTCGGTCTCTTTCGTTCCAAGTAATCCTCATACAAAACCTACATCATCTATGACATGGCAAAGAAAGTTTTTTGAAACTCTTTATTATCATGAGAAAGTCCCTCTTCTGATGCCATATTCTCACTTTGAGAAGTTCTCTATCTCAATCAATTCAATGGATTATCTTCAACAATATCGCCTTCACCACAATTAATTTTTTCCCTGGTAATCATGCAAACTCAAAAACCAACAGTCAACTAGCTCTGATACCTCTTGATCCAAAAGGATCTTTTAACGACAATGGTTGAGTTTTAAAAAATGAGTTATTTTACCATTTAGGAAAACTAATTAAAAAAGGAAGAATTATTAATGAAACATGACATCCATAAAGAAATATACATATCTTAACATAAGCATGAAGAACAACAAACCATAACAAGAGAAGTTGATAACGGAGTTCAACAATCTCCCCTACGTCTTCAGGCCTTTGTCTCAGTGGGTGAGGTTTTCTTATTTATGTTCAAAGCTTTAAAAGTACATCATAATAGTTCCAAAAGGATTACAAACTGATCTGGTCATATTCTACCAGATCTCAAGAACCCAACAAAACTGACGGCACTGAAAACAGATGAACGTAGCTCCCAGAAATGGCCCGAAAAGGTGCTCTCTTCAATGGCTTCCCTGCATAAAAATGGCTTTGGCTCAACAATCCTTCAACATTTTCCTGTTATGAACCTCCTCCTTGGCTTCAAGAACCTCTGGTTCATATAGACTTGAAGTGGGTAACAACCTCCCAACTTCTCCCCAATATTTGGCCTCAAAAAGGGCCCAAGATCCTCAAAAAATGACCAAAATCTCCCAATATCAGGCCAAAAATCAATAAAAACCATATAATATAGTATAAAACCCAAAAAATGGAAAATAATCAGGGTGCAACCCCTTTTTCGTTGGCTCCTGGTCGCTTGGTGCCTTCCATGTGGCCCTGGCGTGTGGGTCTGGCCCTTAGCTCCCAGCCCCTAGTCGCAGATATGGCCATGTGGCGATGTCCTTAATGCTCCACGCGCCCCATTCCTTAGCCCCCTGGTCATAGACCTATGGTTACACCCTTGGTTGGTGGGCTAGCCCGACCGACCGAGGCTAACCCCGAAACCTCCGCACGCTAAGTGTTATAAGTTTGAGTCATTTGGAGTTGCAATTGGTAAAGCCCGAAACCGAGGGCTAGGCTCCACTTATCCCGTGCCAACACATAAGGGTCTGTACACATACGACCACACCTGGGCTAGGCTCATAGCATTCATGCCAATGGTTTAATTGTAGGCTTGTGGTTATATTGGTATGGTCGTATGCATGTCCATCGAGAGATGGGGCCTAGCCCCAACCCTTACTATGCCCAACGAATAATACAATACAACATAAATATTATATCCTCCATATAACTAATAAGCACCAACGATGGGCGAGTTGGTAGCCCGGCCCTGCCAAAACGCTTACCACTCAGATCAGAGGTCACAGGTTCGAATCCCATGCGCTCCATACCTTTGCCATAAACTAATGAACCAATAAATGGGTGCCACGTAGCAGCCCAGGACTGGGCCACGCGACACATTCACATTCGACCAATAAATGCCACGTGTCACATAATCATTCAACCACCTGTACTTTCTCAGTCAACACCTATCCCTATCAGTTGTCAATCCAGTCAGCACCACGTGTCATACGGACCTGCCACATCAGCCCGTGCCACATGTCACCCTTGCAGTGGTGACCCATGTCACAATCTGATTTGAAAACCTGTCTACCCACATCAGCGCCAACACACCCTGCCATGTCATTTGTACGACCATACGACCTGTACAGTTATTTTCCACGTCAGGACTATACGGACTGTACAGTCAGCATCTTTTTTTGTCTATTGGACGAAATGAACAGACCGCGATATATTTCGCATACGACGTCTGTTTGAGCCCGTTCAAGTTGCGTTGGGTCCATATCGACGAGGCCTATGCACACACCTGTTTTGGAGCCATTTTGAGCACTTTGAGTTTTAGGCCTTCCTAGACCCATTTTGGTCCCGAGATCCAATTATGGATCATAATGGGACCCAGTATTTTTCCATCCAAACCATGAGAGGTTACTTTTCCAGATAGTGGTAAGAAATGTTGCTTGTTAATCCTCAAAGAGCCATCCTACAGGTCTCCTCTAGACCTACGTTGGAACCCAGGACCAATTTCTTAATAGTTTTATTTGCTTTCCAAAGTTTACGTCTATAGTCGGAGGTAGTTGTGAACTTTCGATCCTTTCTCCATGTGTTTGGAGAAGCCACTCCCCTACTAACAGAGTTTAAGCCACCCACAGGCTTTCTCACCTCCATTGGCCATGTAGAATCAAACAAAACAGGGTGAGAGACACTGGAGGAAGGTAGAAAGTTGAGTTTCCTGCTAGGTGGGTAGGTAGGTAAAACATTCAGTTCATGGGATGGTAGAATAAATGTGTTTGTATCCCTTCCCAAGGTATCCACAGAGGTGAAAATACATTCCCTCTACCAAATGGCCTCGTTAGCAGCACCCATAAGTGCTCTGATGTTGCCTTCTAGGTCATCTAGTCGTGAAGTCACCATTTCTCGCCACCTGGACTCCACTGGAAGTCATTAAGCCATGCACCTCATGGAGGACCAGTTTCCTAGAATAGTAAGAGGAAACGTAAATAAATGGAAACTGGACCCAAGTACACTGACTTAATGGCCAACTGTAGAGATTTATGAGGCGTAAAACACCCAGTAAATGACCACTGATAAAAAAATACCAAATATCAAGGTACCTCGGTAATGGTGGAGAGTCACTAGTTCGCCAATAAGGTGCAAGTGATAGAGGAGGTAGTTATAATCAATTTTTGAATATGCCAACATTGTTTCTCAAAATAAACATTAACATTTTTAGAACCTAAATTTTTCCATACAAAGCATGCATGGTATTATGGCCAACATTGGTGCATTCCAAGCAATGTTGTATATCCCATTCAGCCCAAGTTTTAGACTTTAGATTTTACTTCAAGTGGTTAGTTGTATATCCCATTTGGCCCTAGTTTTATATTTTACTCTAGGCGGTTAGGCCTAAGTCTATGAGAACATATAGGGAGAAACCTTTTTCAAATACAAATCAAATACAAAAATAAGAAGAGAGATCCCATCTCTACATGATATTACAAGTAGGCATACCATTGGGAGGCATTTAAGGTTGTTTTTTATAGCCTACAAAAAAATATGAGGGAGAAGACACTCGAGGGGAGCATTACCTAAATTGTATCTTACTCAAATGGATTCAAATTATTATCAAGCATCAAATTCTCAAGCCTAAGATCTATTTAGCAAAGGGTGGATTAGTAGGTTGATTGCTTACCTTAACAACAAAACCCCTGAAGCCACATGCAGTGTAACAATATGCTAAAAGAAGTTGCGCAGAACATAATGACACTAGTCTCCACCAATTTCAAGCCAACAATCCCACTAGCCCATAAAACATCAAGAATCTTGCATCTTGATTTCTCACGTTAACAATAAATCCCTTTCAGCCACTCGCATTGTAATATTCCACCAAAAGAGGCCATGTGTAGTGTAACAATCTGTTGGCACCCAAAGTTTTGGGTCCATTATGCACGCGCACGCACAAATGAAAGTTGTGTATGCTCATCCAGTAGTTTTGTTAGTGCCTAAGGAGATGCATGAAATAATTCCATAGTGTGCACATCAAACCCAGTTTTGTTGAGCAGCACGCCAAGTCTAAAGGAAGACAAGAGCCCATTGATCCTAGTTTTTTCAGTTGTGCCAGAAATCAAGAAGAAACTCGTCGAAAGAAATAAAGGAATCATCGAGATATCTCCTATAATGATTACTGCTAACAGCATATGAAGACATGGGGAAGACAGAAGATGAGCCAGCCAAGGCAGTTAAGATTGCCCCTGATGAAGAGAACCTATGTGGAGCTCTGGCAGGTACCATAAGTGTGTGAGGTTGCTAGATCAAATAAACGAGTGGAGCAAAACAAAAAAGGAAAGGGCTCCCCAGTAGAATAAGATATAAAAGAGAGCTCTCGGTTCGAAAAATATGTTGGTTAATTCGGGAAGGCATCAATACCAAAGCTCTAAGTTAGCCTATTGCAATCCTTTGTTGTATGGAGAATAATCTTGTGTCTTGTATTCATCTAAGTCTTAATGTTTATCACAAGGCACATACTGTTGTATTCCCATCTTTTTATAGTAATGAGATGAAGTCTTATGTTGTGAAACTAAGTTATTCATCACATTGTGTATCTCTAATATGATGGAATACATTTAGTAATAAAGATATGGTTGTTTTTTTCTATTCTATGTTTTTGATGAATGAGTAACACCTAGGCATGTATTGTTTTAATTCTTAGTCCTTGTTAGATTATCATCTATGAGTTACATGGATTCCATTCGTAGTTCTGTTAGTTATGTTTGATCCTCCATCCCCAACACAAGGCATTATGGTCTATGTGATCCTCTCTACATCTCGTGTGAGACCTTCCTCGGCCTTGACCGAGGATTGATATGTCGGTGCTTCGGGGTTTTTGTTGGACACGCTCCGGATGAACCCTGGGTATTAAACCCCTCAGTGCTATGAAGGTTAGTGCACACGCACACATGTACTCAAGCAATGATTCTTCATATCTTAGAGCCAACAAATGGTTTCATTGTTGGGAACAAATTATTTTTTAGATTCATGGAGGAAAAGAGAAATGTAGTGGCGTTCGTCTAAAGAGGAGATTCAAGACTGGATAGAAGCGAAGGAGGACCAGTTTTTCATACAAGAGATGAAAGGATTGTGGGTGAACACAAAATAATGGAAAGGAAGATATCTTTACTCTGATCTACATGAGCTCTTTTTCACAGAATTTCCATGTTTGTTGCATTAATGGTTAAAAATATAACCAGAAGTTAATTTGGATTTGTTACCATCAGAGCCAGTAATATGGGATCAAGCCAAGATTGATAGTTTAACTGCATTGGATAAAAAGTGGATTTGGGCCATTGATTTCTATTTTTCCCAAGTAAAGGAAAGATATATTGTTGAGTTTGCTATAGAATATAGTGATTCTTTTAGTGAAGTTGAAAGAAAGTTTGAAGAATGTCCCATAAATGGATGTTAGAAGAGATCCCCCTTTGGATCAAGATGTTTTTCATAGAAAAAAAAAATGATGTGCATGGATCCTGATAGGATGGTTGAGTAAACCCCCTAGCAATCGAGGGGGTTTCTGGAAAAGGTTCAGGAAAAAAAGCCAAAGTATGGATCTACTGAGGAGAATCCAAGAAGTTGTTGAGATGAGGTCAGGACTGGAATGGACCCAGAAGAGAAAAGGAGAAAGAGAGTCAAAAGATACGCAAGAAGAGCTAAGCTGAGGGAGAGAGTTGAGTAGAATAATATAGAATATTTATCCAAGGGTGCGCAGCAAGGTGTCAGGTCCAAAATGAAGAGGAATCTCACACCATGCAGTGGTGTGGGAGAGGATGTTGTGCCAGAGTGGAGCACAGGCAAAGACAGACCTATGAAAAGGCTTGGAATCGAAGATACCAGTAGTGACAGTAGTGGTAGTGAGGGCCTAGGTGATGAAGCTCGTACCCTTTGGTTGTTGTAGTATGTCATAAAATTGAGAAGAGGAAGAGTGCACATGTATGATGCGTGGGCGCAAATTTGTAGTGTGTCAATGGACTTGGAAGAAGAAGTGTCACACCATTATGCGTTGACATAAAGATATTTTTTTGAGTAGTATGGTGGGGCATCAATCTGACAGGATTTTGGCTCTCGGTGTATTGGTGGTATGCTCCATCCCAGTGAGCGGTGTGTAGAGAAGTCGTGTGTTGAGTGGAGAAACCAACTATGTGCAAGGTGGAAATGAGCGGATCAGGATGGGAGATTAATCATGTAGTGGGAATGAGTGGATCGGTCTAGAGGTAGGATCGCATGATCGTGGTGCGTAGTCGAATCAGGATGAGAAGGCACAGAATGTGTAGGCACTGGACGTGAAGGAAAATGGAGGCTCCCCTAATGGTGGGGGAGATGAATTGATAATGTCGGATGGCCTTGCACAACTATAGCTAGATGTCTCTTTGGTTCTCCTCACAAGAAAGTTTTGGAGAAGATGGTATTACCCCCCCCCCCCCTTTNCAAGAAGAACACACAGCAGATAGTGAATAGGTTGAATTTTAATAGAGAGAAGAAGAGGAAAAAAGTGACGACACGAGTGAAGGAGAAGGTGAATTCAATAATACTTTACCCCAAGCGATATTGGTGTGGAAGGATCCAGACAATAACATTTAGAAGAGTGGAACTAACCTTGGTCCCAAGATGGATAATCAATATAATACGTTGAGATTACCCGTGTTCTATGGAACAGGTAAGGATGATTTCGATCAAAATTGGTTCACTTGAGAAGCAATATTGTCTATTAAGAGAGTTGCAAACGAGGCAGCTAAGATCGTTCAACTGGGTACTATGTTTAGGGATCAAGCTCTGATGTGGTACAGGAAATATAAGTCTACATCGCTAGCTAGATAGGAGAGTTCCCTGGTCGAGATCAAACAGGTTTGCTTCAGGAATTTCAGAAGTTGAAGTTAGAATACAAATGCATTACAGAAATCAAGGAAATCAAGCATAAAGAAGGAGAGATCATCTAGGACTATGACCAATGGTTCAAAATCTTATTGGATAGGATGATGTTCCATATCCAAGATGTGCAGCATAGAGAATGGTTCATTGCAGGGTTTCTACCCCATATATGAGTCCCACTCACCCAACAAAGGTGACGACTCAATCTGAAGCAGTCGATATCGCGATGTGCTTGGAAGCCACACCTAGAGGTGCAGAAACATTGGTCACGTTGGCATAGGTTCAGTCAAAACTGGCCAACCTAATAATACATTTGTAAGATATGGCCAAGGCTAAAGTCTTGCATGAGCATGTGTGGTGCACTACATGCCACTCATAAGGGAATCGATGAGACAAGTGTCTGATCCTTCTAAATTATGTGGCAACTGGCGCGTAGAGTCCATTTCCCTGTGGATAGCTGAAATGGTGTGAAATATGTTGGAAGTGGGGCCATGTGCCACCCCCCTGCCCCACCTTGCAAAAGTATCAAACAAAATATCACACCCCTTTCTGTGAATTCTATAAATTCATTAGCCATGATATCAGTAATTTTCGCTCCCTCGAAATGATGCAAGATAACACCTGAGATGCATTTTAGGTGCAAGAGGAATAAAAAGGTGGTGAGTTCGGGGCCAAAGAAAGAGGTGGATATCAAGGAGGACCTCAAGGTGGGTATGGACACATATGTGGATGAGGATATGGTGGAGGAGGCGAAATACCACCCACATGCTTCAATTGCGGTGAGATTGGTCATGTCTCATGGTTATGCACTAAGTTGTGCATGCTTTGCACATATTGTTATAGTCCCAAACATGTAACTAAGGATTTTATAGACTTTTTGAAAAAGTGGGAGAACAAGAAGGGTAATTGTAACATGGTACATGCCAAGCTATGAAAGAACTAGAAGAAGAAAGGAGAAGGAAATGTTTGCATAGTAACCCGTGGAGGGGCGACGACAGGGGAAGATTTCGAACCCGAAGAAAGTCTGGGTCAAAAAGCAGAAGGAAAGATCAAGAAGGCCCCCCATCCCCCTCCTAATTTTGACAGGGCTCAGCAGAAGCGGTTTCTGCGCGATGTGTAGCGTGCCTTGGAGGAAGAACGAGTGCGCATGGAGCTGCAATGCATGACTCAAAGGTCCCTTGAATAGGAACAGGTCCAGGAGGAAGTTCAAAGGGTGACACAGAGGTCGCTAGAAGAAGCTTGGATCTGCGAAGAAGTACAACGGGTGTCACAGAGGTCATTGGAGGAAGCACATGCACACGAGGAACTACAGTGTGTGATGCAGAGGTCTTTGGATGAAGCTCGTGTGTGCGAAGAAATCCATCATACCACCCAAATATCAACAGATGAAGCATGCAAATAGACTATGCAATGACGTGCTAAGAATGAAGCATATGAACATCGCCAAGAAGAGTTGCAACGCAGCACATGCAGAAGCCTTGTGCAACCTCGGTCTCATGGAAGAAGCAGAAGATCAATTCAATACCTTCTTGCACTATTTTTTGTGTTTTCTAAGAGATCTAAAAGTTGCGAGGAAGTTGACTCAGATGTTAACTGCTTGCATGAAATAACAAGGAGAAGAGACCACTATTGAATCTCCACTGCCAGAAGGGATGTCTGTCAGGTCAGCAAGAAAAATCGTATTGGCCAAGAATTTAAGATGACAACATAGCTTGGTGGGTATGATACGGATGGAGTCATGTTGGATCTAGGATCCAATGTGAACATTTTACCCAAGAAGTCATGGGAAGTGATGGGGAAACCAAATTTGGTTTGGTCACCCATTCAACTTCAATTAGCCAACCAATATAAGATCTACCCCATCGGTCGGCTGGAGAAAGTTGAGGTAAATATAGAAGGGGTAAAAACAAAGGCTGAAATTGAAGTCATTGAAATCATGGATGAGTCAGATCCCTACCCTGCATTGCTAGAAATCGACCGGGCCTTTGACAACAATGCAGTCTTGAATTTGAAGAAGCGTCATATGTCATTTGAGACTGACATTGTGCATGTGGTCACCCCAATATATCCATATGAAGGAAACCACTGCAATGAGATTGTCAATGAGGATGCCTAGAGCTCGAGAATTGAGAATATCTATAAGGTCATGGGCTGCAGGGAGGACTACATCAACCCCACCACAAACAAAGAGTTAAGTTGGAGGAGTGTCAAGTCATATGACACATATTCTAAAGATGCCTTGGATATATGGAAAAATAATATGTATGAGTTGTCGACCAAGAGGTATGCACACATCTCTGCGGAGTAGCGCGTGGAAGACCAGAGCTTCTACGGGTACTACAAAGGGTGTATTTCACTGGCATGGCCTCAACTATATAAGTGTACATTCGAAGAGTGATGGAGCTATACATAACCCCAGACCCTGTGTCCTCGCTACCTCCCCAAATATCCTAAACCCCGACATTCTAACTCCCCCTCATGCCTTGCATAGATGGAAAGCAATCAGGGAGGAGTCTTACCACCCCTCAGTCAACTCAAAGTAATGGTGTTGAGGGGCGCAAGAAACTTTTGCGATGCCTCCCGCTGTAGTCCCTATGCATCGGTACAACAAGTTCTAATTCTATGAGGGGCCCCATCGTCTCGGGCCATTCAAATCTCATGATGGTGATGTTCCCGTGGAAAGTCCCAACAATAACTATGACAGCCTTCCCCATACCTAAAATATGATGGTGGTTAACTAAATCTTTAAGAGAAATTACTCCCTCGCTACTTCCCTATCATACAACCTTGCAATTGACAGCTTTGACATCTCACGAAACCACCAAATGACCATGCTTCCACTCCCAATACCACAATCTGGTACACTCCCAAACGTCAGACTTACCTCTTGTTTAGAGCTGGTATAGCCTCTAGTTGGCCACATTAATCCATGGGAAAATTGATACCTTTTTCATTATTTGTGTCTTTATCTATTTCCACGTTCTTCTTGGTATAATACATACCGTAAATTCCCTTTGATTCACTCAATTAACCAAACCATAATTCATAGTCAGTCGCCTTTCCCATCCACAAAACCTTTGTTCCATGCCCATCTTAGGCTTTCCATGGCTTCATCCAGCAGACCTCGGGGTCGAAGCAGGCCTAAAAATACCACCAACGCCAACCAAAGGACTAGGCCTTACCTCTGTATGTCACATTCATGGGATCCCAAACCAAACGAATACAGGAGGTCTAGTTCATCGATTATGATATCTGTGAATCTGAGCAGTTCGCCACTATATCCTTTGCTCACTATGTTCGCAATACATAATTCAGGTCACTCACATTCATCAAGAAATGGACCCAACCTCTTTGTCAGGCTAGCATCATCTCCCTCTTCGATTCCCCTCACTTTGGGAACAGTGGTTCGGTCACCCTATGCACCCACCTATTGCTCACATGAATGCATGGAGTCTACCTTTGGCTGGAATGGAAGTACCCCATCGATGAAGAATCCATTCATTGCGTGACATGCCTACCTATTCAAGGTAAAGAGCCTGAAAAGGCTCCAACTTCCAAGGATGTTTGTGTTGGACAGTTGGTTGTCATTGATGACAACCCTTAGAGAGTGATCTTGGAGATTGATGTCAACCCTTGGAGAGGTCCAAAGATGTTGGATAATTGATTGAAACGTGTATGATCGAGATTGATTGTGATTTATTTGGGTACATTTTGATGTAGATTACATGTATCCCCGGAGGTGTGGTTATGGGACTCAAAGTTGATTAAGGAATATGGACATGAAGGATAGTGAAATTGCAGGTAAGACTATCATAGATGGATAATACTCGTCGTCCATTTTTGGTGATATATGGAATGCCATGCGGTTCCTCACAGTTAGGAAGATATGGCCTTGTAAAGTTGGAATCCCCAAAGAATGGTCAAGAATCCCCTAGTTGGTTACATGTCTTGGTGAAAGGATAAAATGGTTCTAACAAGAAAACCCTAAAATAAGGAAAGAGGTTACCTAGCAAAAGTATAAATACACCTCAAAGAGTCTCTCATTGACACACACACTTACATAGAATATATATCTTATGAATGGTATGGTCAATCTTTTAGAAAATCTATTAGTGAATCTGAAGTTGAATGTGACGGCATTTTTTTTAATTTGCAAAGGTTTGAAGTAGAGAAAGTTTTGAAGTTGCAGAAAACTGGTAAACCTGGTTTTTTGAGGTTGTATGTGAGATACATAAGGATAGTACTACAAGAAATTCTAGAGAACAGGTTGCATACATTCGCAGGCTGCAAGAGGATAGGTCGTGGATCTGAGGAAAATCTTTGAAAAAGAATGGTTGGTTTAGCTGCAACAAGGTTTGATGGTACAACACAGTTGCTACACGATCTGAGATGGTATGCTTCACGTTGTCTTGAGTAAAGGTATGTATTTTATGTATTTTTTTTAGGCTTGTATCTTGGATGGAATGGAACATGCTTAAGGCATGTCTTGGAGGCCCTTGATGGTACATGATTGCATATGGTTGACGTGACATTGTTACATGCTTGAGATATTGTCATATCATTGTTATGGTTCATTGTTAGAGGCACATCTTTGTGATATTGGAATATACATGAGGCTTATCTTATGGTATATGGTATGTTACTGGTGTTGATGTACATGATTGATGTGCATGGTTGGCACATGGTATGGTATTAATTTTTGATGTACTTGGTGTAGTACATGGTTGATATATGGTATGGTATAGGTGTTGATGTACATTGTTGATGTGCAAGGTTGATGCATGTTTTGGTATAGTTGTGGTGCATGGTTGATGCATGGTTTGGTACAGGTGTTGGTGCATGGTTGATGCACTTTTTTTGGTACAGGTTGTGGTACATGTTTGATGCTTGGTATGGTACAAGTTGATGGTTTGGTACATCCTTTGGTACATGGTTGAGACACATACCCTGTGATGGTATGTTGGTGATGTTGGTACATGCTTGGTAGAGGCATGTGTTGGTGATGTTGGACATCTAGTTGAGAGGTGTCCTTGGTGTATGATCCATGTGAGAGGATATAGTTGAGTATCGACGATAATGATAGGTTGGATAGAGTGACAGGTTGATATGACAGGTTGGATACAGTGACAGGTTGACAATGACAGGTTGGATATAGTGACAGGTTACAAGTTAATGTGACAGAGGTAGTGACAGTGACATTGGAAGTGACGGTGGCAATGATTGTGGTAGTTACAGTTCGTCTACACTTATATTACAATGTAGTTGGATGGGGAAAGGAAAGGGGGTTGTATCCTCCTTCCAATTAGAGCCAGAGAATTAGGGATTTGGAGCTTCCTTTAGGTTGGATCCTGAGAACTAGGTGGTTGTAGACACCTTCTGGTTGGAGCCAGAGAAACCAAGGGGTTGTAACCTCCTTCTGCTTGGAGCCAAAGAATTGAGGGAGTTGTAGCTTCCTTCAGGTTGGATCTTGTAAATAGGGGTTGTGGCCTCCTTCCAGTTGTAGCTGGAGAATTGGAAATTTGGTGCTTCCTATGAATGAATTCTTGATATATATAAGAAATCATTTTGTGGTTTTCTCCCATTTGAGTTTCCATGTAAATATTGGTGTACTGTGTATTTTATGTGATGTTTCTTATGATTATATTATCATCATATATTGAATGAAAACATAGATGATACATTGATGATAAATTGTTGAACATTGTTGTCAAAGTGAAAGAATATATATTGTGGTTAAAAGTGGTATAAAGTGTTCATACTGATTCACCCCCCCCCCC
>ML796057.1:44793-95714 GCA_009831015.1 Picea engelmannii
CCTCTCAGTATTCCAACAATTGGTATCAGTGTTGGTTCCTTCAAGAAATATTTTAACCACTGGAAGGAAGATCATAGAGAGCAACAGTTTGTATAGAAATGGAATACCACAGTTCGATGGTCAGAAAGGTCTAAAGTATAATATGTGGAGAAACAAAATGAAAATTTTTTTACAGGCATAAGGATATGATGTTTGGCACTGAGTTTTTACAAGATACAAAGCTACAAAGAAACCAAAAATTGAATCCAAGAAGGAATTAAAAAAGAAAAACAAAATAGCATTGGATTTTATCTTGGAAGGATTACCTGATTCAGTAGAAGAGAAAGTGGGAAAATGTTTATCCGCTAAAGAACTTTGGGATAAGATACTATTTTGAGGAATATCTCATCGCAAAGTCACAAAGTGCTAAAGAAGATGCAGGTAAAGAAAAAGAAGAAAGATGTTCATCATATCAGACAGATTAATAAGAAGAAGAGTTTGTAATCAACAAAAGTGAGTTCTTTTGCTTTAATTTTGAAGAGCACGGACATATTGAAATTGAATGCCCTTATTTGAAGATTTAAAGTGATGAGACAAAAAATCCCAATGAAATAGAAGACAACCCTGAGATTGAAAAGGAAAATAATCATGAAGCAAAATTCAGACAATGATAAAGAGAACTTGAAGATAAAATAATCACATTGAAGATCCAACTTGAAGAAACAAAGAAAACAAAAGAAGTCATGAGGAATCAAATATTGAAGAAAGACGGATCTCATAACACCAACTCCAGAGAAGTTAAGCAAATGATCATGATGTTAAAGGGTCATCTAGAAGAAGCCTGAAGGACTAAAGAAACTCTCAAGGATCAGAAGCAGTGTTTGGAAATCAAAATAGCAACACAGAAGGACGAAGCAGAAAAGAGAGAGAATATATTGATAGATCATCTTAAGGACAGAATTGACAACTTAAATCAGCTTAAAGAAGAATTTTTCAAGAAGAGAAAATACTTGAAAAATAAATCATCTCCTTGAAGATCCAACTTGAAGAAGGAAAGAGGATGAAAGAATTCATGAAGAGTCGAACGATGAAGAAAGAAGAAGAGGTTGAGAAACTTCAAGAAGAAGTTGTCACATTGAGAATCAAAGTCATCAAGCTCAGCATGAATACTAAAGAGAAATAAACATCCACGTAATTAGTAGAGAATGTTGAAGAAAATCCCTCCAAGTCACTAGAAATTAAGAATGAAGAAAAGAGTAAGAGTTATGAAGAAGTACTCAAAGGAAGGAATCATGATCAACAAGAATCAAAGAAGAAAGAGTATAATAGAGATACATCTTCAACAAGACCTACCACATTCATGTAGAAAATAATCTTCAACCATAATGAAGGTGTCCGCATAAGAGAATATCATGATCAACCAAGGCGGGAATTCAGAAGGACTACACCACAAAGAAGATCATTCACTCCCAGGTATGTAAATTTATTTTATGGTTATTGTTTTTATTGTACTAACTTTGGACATAAAGTTGCATATTGCAGGGCTTATGAAAGAAATGTTCAAACAAGAAAATATTATGTGGCCCCACATGACATTGAATGTTACAAGTGCCATAACTATGGACACATAGCTCGCGATTGTAGAAGCATGATGGATACTTCTTTGAGAAAGAACTCGGATATTAGATATAAGAAGTTTTGGAAAATAAAACAAGAATAGGTAAAGGAATATCAGATGAATGAAGGACACCCAGAAGTAATACTCTTAGGATTGGCAATAGTACAATATGAAGGAAAATCTACAAGGAAAAAGAAAAATGTCAGATATAGGAAGGTTTGGAGAAGAAATGAAAAACAAGAAGAATAGGTGAATAAATGCCATATCCCAGAGATCACGGGATTTGCAGTAGTATGAGAAAGAAAAGAAGACCAGATGAACAAAGAATAGGTTCAAGAGTTTGTACTTTTGGGAAATATAGTGCAAGATCGATCCACAGGAAGAAAGAAAGAAGTCAGAGTTCAGAAAGATGATGAGTCTAATGAAGAAGAGGAAGATTAATCTACATCAGATTGGGTATTTTTCTGAGCCATCCGGCTTGGAGACTTCCAGTAAATATGTATGTTGAACATGGGGAGTCAATACAGTAGATACTACATATCAGAGAACCATCTTTCGAGCAGTAAGAAGTGATTATAGAGACAGATTCATAGTAGACAGATAGAAAAAGTATAGAGTAACAGATTGATGTTTTAAGAAGTAATTTTCCCACATAGGTATCAGTTAGAAGACAGAAGTTTATGACTACATTACATGTATGCATTCAGGAAGGGATGTCTTCAGTACAGGTTGTTCCAGTCATGCAAAGTTTGATGAGAATATAGATCATATCAGTGGACATATTTGATTTCGTTTGATAAACTCAACAGGAACATGTGATGATCAGTTGTAGTATATTCAAGAGAAGTCTTCAGAATGGTACAGTGACAAATGGTTCAGCATTGTGGACAGTTGAGTAGCAGGGTTATGAACAGTTTGTGACATATGGACAGAGATGGATTCGTGAGATGATTAGAAGGTACATGAAACATAGTTCAAATGCATAAAAACATATATATAATTGGAATCAGTGGAATCAATTGGTCGCAGAAAGGCAAGCAGTGAAAGGCATGGCAGAACAGGGAAAACAGAAATCATCAATAGAAGCTATATCATCAGAAAGACACTATTGAACAATATGGTCAAGTGAACATGACAAGTAAATGAAGAAATCAAATTTTGAATGATTTTTTTATATATATTAGTAAAATTCAAGAGGAAGCAAAAATGGATAATAAACAACACTGGAAGAGAGGAAATTAAACATATACAAGTATCCCTACATTGATCTACATCTTACAGAAAATTCAAGGGAAGAAAAATCATCCGAGAGAGAGATCCAAAAAGGAATATTAGTAGCATACAAACAAGGAGACATACCCATAGGGGGAGCTATTATTTTTTCCTACGATTGGTTATATCAGTTATAGTATCAGGAGGAGATGTATTGACAAGGGTATTTAACCTTTGGTAAAAGATGAATAGAAAGAAAAGATGCATGAAGACAGTGGAAGAAACCCCAAGGGGAGATACCCTTTTCCATTGATCTCAAAGGGGGAGAGATAGAAACATTTATAAGGAGAAATGATCACAAGGGGAGAATGAGCATGATTACTTCCATGTCTAAGTGTTTCCATCAATGTTGGTGTTTCCATCAATGCCATAGGGGGAGATTATTAGACAGTTAGTTGTCATCGATTTCAACCCTTGGAGAGTGATCTTAGATATTGATGTCAACCATTGGAGAGGTCTACAGATGTTGGATAGTTTATTGACACTTGTATGATCGATATTGATTGTGAGTTGTTGGGTACATTTGATATAGACTACATGTATCCTTGGAGGTGTGGTTATGGGACCCGAAGTTGATTAAGGAATATGGACATGAAGAACAGTCAAATTACATTTAAGACTATCATAGATGGATAGTACTCATCGTTCCATTTCTGATGACATGTGGAGCGCCACGTGGTTCCTCATGGTTAGGGATATATAGCCTTGTAAAGTTGGAATCCCCAAAGAGTGTTCAAGAAGCCCTTAGTTGGTTACATGTCTTGGTGAAAGGGTAAAATGGTTGTAACAAGAAACCCCTAAAATAAGGAAAGAGGTTACCTAGCACAAGTATAAATACACCTCAAAGATTATCTCATTGACACACACACTTACATTGAATATCTATCTTATGAATGGTATGGTCTATCTTTTAGAAAATCTATTAGTGAATATAAGGTTGAATGTGACGTCATTTTTCTAAAGTTGTGAAGGTCTAAAGTAGCGAAAGTTTCGAAGTTGCATAAAATTGGTAGCCCTATTTTTTTAAGATTGTACGCGACCTACATAAGGATAGGTTGTGTACAAACGTGAGCTACTATAGGAAAGGCCACATACATCCACAGGCTGCAGGAGGGAAGGTTGTGAATCTGAGGAAAAGCTTTGAAAAATAATGGTGGGTTGAGTTGCAACAAGGTTTGATGCTATAGCATAGTTGCTACAAGATCTAAGATGGTATGCTTCAGTTTTTCATGAGTAAAGGTATGTATTTTATGTATTTGTTTGAGGCTTGTATATTGGATGGTATGGCACATGCTTAAGGCATGTCTTGGAGGCCCTTGATGGTACATGATTGCATATGGTTGAGGTGACATTGTTACATGCTTGAGACATACCCTTGGTAATTGGTATATGGTTGTTATGGTTCATTGTTACAGGCACATCTTTGTCATATTGGCATATACATGAGGCTTATCTTATGGTGTATGGTGTGATTGAGAGTGATATGATATATAGATGAGACAAAGTTCATGGTATATGGTATGTTATTGGTGTTGATGTACATGATTTATGTACATAGTTGATGTGCATGGTTGGAACATGGTATGGTATTAATGGTTGATGTACTTGGTGTAGTACATGGTTGATACATGGTATGGTATAGGTGTTGATGTACATTGTTGATGTGCATGGTTGATGCATGGTTTGGTATAGTTGTGGTGCATGGTTGACACACGGTTTGGTACAGGTGTTGGTGCATGGTTGATGCACTTGTTGTGGTACAGGTTGTGGCACACGATTGATGCTTGGTATGGTACAGGTTGATGGTTCGGTACATCCTTTGGTACATGGTTGAGACATATACCATGTGATGGTATGTTGGTGTTAGGTGATGTTGGTACATGCTTGGTAGAGGCATGTGTTGGTGATGTTTGAAATCTATTTGAGAGGTTTCCTTGGTGTATGATCCATGTGAGAGTATCTAGTTGAGTATCGGTGATAGTGACAGGTTGGATATAGTGACAAGTTGATCAGTGGTAGGTTGAAGTGACAGGTTGAAGTGATAGGTTGGATACAGTGACAGGTTGATGTGACAGTTTTGATACAGTGAAAGGTTACAGGTTGATGTGATAGAGGCAGTGATAGTGACAATGGAAGTGATAGTGGTAGTTATTTTGGTAGTGACAGTTGGTCTACACTTATATTATAGGGCGGTTGGATGGGGAAAGCAAAGGGGGTTGTATCCTCCTTCCACTTGGAGCTGGAGAATCAGGGAGTTGGAGCTTCCTTCAGGTTGGAGCCTGAGAACTAGGTGGTTGTAGCCACCTTCTGGATGGAACCATAGAACCTAGGGGGTTGTAGCCTCCTTGTGGTTGGAGCCAAATAATTGAAGGAGTGGTAGCTTCCTTTAGTTTGGAGCCTGTAAATAGGGGGTTGAATCCTCCTTCGAATTGTAGTTGGAGAATTGGGAAGTTGGTTCTTCCTATGAATGAATTCTTGATATATATATAAGAAAGCATATGTGGTTTTCTCCCATTTGGGTTTCCATGTAAATACCGGTGTATTGTGTATTAGATGTGATGTTGTTGATGTGATGCTACTTATGATTATATGTTCATGATATATTGAATGCAAACATAGATGATATATTGATGATAAACTAATGAACATTGTTGTCAAAGTGAAATAACATATGTTGTGGTTAAAAGTGGTATAACGTGCTCATATTGATTCACCCCGCCCTCTCAGTATTCCAAAAGATGCTCCACAAGAAATATATGGTAACTATTCTACCTATTGAGGGAGGTGGGGAATTATTATCTCATAAGTCAACAAAAGACCACTTCATTTTTCTATTGAGTTGTTAGCATGCAAAATTTTGTGCAATTGTACTAGGGATGAATTCCCATACGAGGTCATCATAGCAGTTGAGTGGTGTGTCATCGAAATTCAAATGGCATGGGCCCGACATGAAATGAACGAATTTATAGATGATTGTTTGGATGCCTAAAATGTAGGCAACAAATTTCATTACATTTGGATCCTCTTATTATTAGCAATGGTACTCTAGAGACGCCCTCATAGATTTGAACGGCCTACTGATAACTAGTAGATATTTGAAGGTAGTTGCTTCTTGCAACTACATGAAAGAAAAGACCATATTATCAAAAAATATATCAAAGATATATTTGACGACTAGTATCACCAACTCATGCAAATTATTACAGCTCAAGAACGCATACCGCACAACCTTATCGACATGTATGAGGGTTACCTCCCTTTTGAATGCGCCTTACATAACATATTTATTTATCCTAGTGATGAATAGGGTGATGCTATGGCACTCCTTCCTTTCTGTATTGTTGAGGAGGACATTTAACAAGAATTGATTGAATTTCTTTCCCATCTTCAACCACTTCCAGTCAAAGATAACTCGACCCTCGAAATGCAGACGAAACACAACCAAGATCGCAGAAAAGATGACGCAGCATGAAATTTGTCTCAAAATATTCCCTCACCTAGTAGGGGTACTCAACAGGAAGCAGTAAACAAAAGGGATTGGGATACCTCCTCTGAGCCTTGGATTCAACCAATGTCACTGGGCCCCAAGCGATAGAGAACCAGTTTCTCTATTTTCCCTTCCAAACCATCCACTCTGACTAGAATTGCTCGAATGACGCTAAAATTAGCCACCCTCATAGATGCATTGTGTCACTAGTTGTTTCTAAACAAAAAATCCATTATGAAGTGTTACGCAATGACGACCATATTGGGTGAAAATTAGGTGGCATGGCACAAATTCCAATTAATACCTCGCACCCACTTCCTTGTATCCCTACTACCAGTCTTCTCGTTCGTATCCTTCACGCGGACCCTCTATCATTACTTACCCTCGATGTGTAGCATGGTGGGATTATTGTGGCACTTAATCCTACCCCTATGCTACACAAACATATAACCACTTTTCTCTATGAGATAGGTGAGTGAAATGAACTAATTGTGCAATCCCATGCCCATTTTCAGCTACAACACCAAGTGGAGATTGCAATGCACAACCAAACGTGTGAGCAATATCAAACAACAATCCAGGCCCATCACACCCTACAAAGACAATATGACACTGAAAAATCAGTCCATACCACTAATCAAGCTCATCTCACCGAGATCCACTCATCATTCAACAAATTGATTAAATAGGTTGATGGCCTATATGCCTGGATTCCCATCGCTTCTACTTCCAATGGATATCCCCCAAAGACTTAAGCTCTTCATTGTCATGGCTCGATTGCAATAGCTCGAAGTACAACTCACTGGCAATGTTTCACCACCACCCTACTCTAGCTCCGTCACTTCCTCTCAGCCCACACCCATTTATACGGCTCAAGTCATTTTCCAACATGGCCAACAACAAGTCCAAATCTTTTCAAAGTTGGTGGACTCTGCCTCTTCCATGTGGACTCACCTCTTAGCTCCACCAGAAGTATCTACCATTGTTGAACACATTCGTGAGGCTGGCCTGGAGGTTGCACAGCAGAAGAAACATCTCACTTCTCTAGCTTCATGTGAATGTGTCATTGCATTGTAGGCCATAGACACAAGGACCAAATACATTACTACAGCAAAGGTGGAGCACCAAAATACATTCTATATGATTTCCAAGACAATCGATATGGCCTTAACGTTGTTCACCCAGATTTTGAACGTGTTGACCGTTGTCAACCTGTTGATTGAGAAACTTGGTACCATGGACCTCACCTCATCCATAGTCACAGTTGATATCCCATAAGCAGGTGCATAGATCACCCAATCCCTTCAGCAACACTTTTCCAAGCCAGAGCATCAATTCTTGGAATTTGTGTATAACATAAAGGGCACGGTGTCATTCGTTACAAATATCATTCCATAAATAAGTTGACTTGAAGAAGATCCAGGTAACAGTGGTGGGGGCATGTTGGTACCCAAAGTTTTGGGTCCATTTTTTCATGCGCATACAAAAGAAAGTCGTGCATGCTCATCCAGTAATTTTGTGAGTGCCTAAGGAGATGCACGAAAGAATTTCATAGTGCACGCATCAGACTGGGTTTTGTTGAGAAACGTTCCAAGTCTAAAGGCGGTCAAGAGCGCATCAGTATGAATTTTTTCAATTGCATCGAAAATCAAGAAGAAGACCACCAGAAGCAAGAAAGGAATCATCAGGCTATCTCCCAGAATGATTGCTTCCAACATCAGATGAAGACGTGGGGCAGACAGAAGATGAGTTTTCCAGGGAAGTTAAGATTTCCCTTGATGAAGAGAACCTATGTGGAGCCCTGGAAGGTACCAGAAGTGTGCAAGGTCGTTAGATCAAAAAAGCGAGTGGAGAATAATAGAAAAGGATAGTACATTTCTCATTGAATTGCAGCAAAAACAAAGAAAGTATTACAAATGAATCTTTAATGCAAATGGGTTATGTGGAAATTTTCATAAGGCCTAATAAAATAAATGTTTGATGCAATCGGATTTGTGGTAATTTTAAGTTATTATTATTATTATTATGGTTTTCAAAGGAATGCCACTTCTAGGGAGGGGTCTTTAGTCATATCAATATTTTTAACGAATCACAAAATACTTATTCAAATTTTTTAAAATTTGAGAAAAGTTTTTGAACTTAAAAAAAATCACTTTAATAAAAAAATGCTATAAAAATTTGGGGAATTTTTTAATTAAATTGGGTCAACTCTATTTAACCAACCTAATTAATCATTATATTCCCAGATTTTGCAGGGACTAATAAGTACAATCTTAAGTAATTTATTTGTTTTAAAAGAGTTTTTGGTACTTTGTTTTCCATAGATGGCTGACATTGTCACTAATCCAACTAGAAAGCTTCATAGTACATGTGTTTATTCAAAATCTTATATAGGAAAATAAAGATAATTAAGTTCAATTCTTTTAATTAACTAGAATTTAGGTAGTATTATCTAAGAGGTTCAAAAAAAAAATGAAACAGAACTATATATTCATTCAAAACACAAATTTCCACAAAAACTAAACATATATTAGAATATATATCCAAAATCCTACAAGTCTTAACTAAAAAGGAGTTCCATGTTGGCCTACTTTTGATGTGTTTTCACCCATCAAATAGACACCCAAAAAAAAATTCTTCAAATCTGGAAAGTTCTAAATAATCTCATTTTTTTATCATAAAGATCCAACAAGTTTCCAATCAGCTTCAGTTCTCCAGTTCTTCATCATGAAAAGCTAACAGAGATGGTTTCTCTTTGAAACAAAAGAGAAGAAAATAAAATATACTAAAAGAATGAAATTGATTGTGTCTATCTTCTCACTAAGTATCCCTATGTCTCAGCTCCTTTCAACACATTACGAAGTCTAAAATAGAGCTAATATGTCCAAGATATGTCATTTTTCTCTCACATATTGTTGCCCCATACTTAGCCATTTTTCCATTTTCCTTATTCTCCACTCTCCACACTTTATACTTAGCCATTTTTCCTTCTTTCCAATCTACTCTCTTTCCTCATTACTCTCCATAGTTAGACATTTTTCCAATCCTCCACACCATTTCCACATTTAACCATTGTCATACTTAACCATTTCCATTTTCATATTCATGTTCATATTTTGTATTTCATTTTCCATTTACCATTTACCATTTTACTTTTCCTATTTCCTTTTTCCATCTCCTTTTTCCATTTTCCATTTTTTCATATTTCCATTTTCCTATTTCCATTTTACTTTTTCAATTTTCTACATTTCATATTTCATTTCCATTTCCTTACTTTCACGTAACCCTACAACTTACCTCCCCAACACTTAGTCAGTTTTCATGACTGACCACATTTCACTCTTTCTACACTTAGTCATCTGTATGCCTTATTTTCCAAACCCACAATTCTATTGATTTTTCTATAAGAGATAATATGAGATGATATATGATCGATACATTATTACCATGATGAGTGTTCCATATATAGAGAACATATGGTGATTATCCATGAAAGGATGCATCCCTTGTATAATCAATAACTATTTATTATTATCATTTACTTATTATATATATTATTTAATAATTAATAATTATATTATTAATTATTAATATAGGAGAATGTCTTATTGATGTTGTCCAAACATCAACAAATTCCCTGTGTCTTGTTACCCAAATTGCATTCTTTGTGATAGTCATTTTATTGGGTTTTACACTATATTTTTACTAAGTCCTATACTTAGTAGATTGTTTTACTTAGTAGATTGTTTAATGCATTGCGGAGATTGTTTTACTTAGTAGATTGTTTAATGCATTGTGGGAGTCACATTGTAGGATTCCAACATGTTCTGACCCAAAAGTGTTCATGTCTTGTGTCCCGCATCTGTATCCTTTCCTCATACTTAGTCTTTTTACCGAGTTTTATCTTATCACCTACCACCTTCACATTGTGGGAGACCAACATGCTCTAGACCTGCAAAGTCCACATGTCTTGTGTCTTGTGTCTTGTGTCTTGTGTCTTCCTTTACCTCCACATTCTTGTAACTCCTCAAACACTTCATTTAATTTTTTAATATTATTTCTTATCCTAAGTTTCTTCCCCCTTTTTGTGGACCTACCCTCGAATGACACATGGACGGACAAAGATGCCTGGAAAGTGACATGGCAAGTGACTGGGTGGTGATTGGACAGTGACTTGGCACCTAAAATATTGTCAAATGATTTTTTCTAAGGCACGAGAGCTACACTAAGGATTCCATAAGTTATTTTATTTCACACATGAATGATAAGGGAGGAATATTCATTATAAACACTAATTCTTCACCGCCCATAATGCATGTGGGATTAACAAAGGAAAAATCAAATCAAGGGACAATATTTTCCCACGAACCAAATCGGTGGTGGTTGAGTCTCCATTTTTCGGAGCTCATAACTATTGGTCCAGACGTCCATTTTGGGAAAACCATACCTCGTTGCAAATATAATTTAACAAGGAATACAATGGGATAGGTTTCAATGGTTGAATTTGACCATAATATTTCTAGAAATTAAAATAACAGTTAGCTCTATTTTCATGGCTTCCTGGGAAAACTATTTGGAACCTCGACTTCTTGAGGTTGTAAGTTGAGATCCAGACCTCCAAATTTTACTCAAGGTGGATCATTGGAAAGAAACAATAATGAATATTATTTATAGAATAATTTTCATGGCTTAGAAGTCACTTATCATTCTCAAAAAATTAAAATATTGTCAATGTTTTTCAGGCAATCAGCTTCAAATTTTGGAAATAAAATTTTATTAAATAACTTTTATAAAAGAGTGAAGTGGGTCCCACTTGGAGACATGAATTTCAATGACCTAATTCATTAATAAGTGTTTAATCAAGCATTGATTTAAAAGTATCTACTCTTTATTCCAAAAATAAGAAACACGTGGGAAACCTCCAAAAGAACAGAAAACTCTAACTACTAGGGAAAAGCATTTCAAAGAAGCATGGGGAGCAAATTTAAAAGGAGAATAGCACCCTCAAAGAAGGATTTATATCATTAGAATGACATTTTACATCCTTTCATACGCAACCAAATTTTTTATCTGTAAATACAGATCTCCATTTTCTCGCTTCTTCTTCGGCTACATGATTTCTCTCAAAGATTTGTGTTTGTATATCTGAGATTGAGCATAAGGTCGAGTTTGAGTGTTTTTATTTTATTCTTCCAAGCATTTTCCTAAAATATAAATAGGAGTATTTTACAACCTTATATATGACTGATAATGTAAACCATTGTTGTCTAATAGATTCATGGAGGTTTGGTTCTTGCATTTGGCATGCTTTATTTCTGAGCATTAGTCAATTCGTTTAGTGAAATGTTTTGTAATGTGACATATCATTTATGTATTGAAATCCCTAGAGAACTATTTCGGAGCATAAATTTAATGATTTCTCAGACTTTGAGATTTATGAAGTGTGCTCATCATATTCATTTTAATTTTAAATGCAATACTCCTTTAAATTTCTTGGAAGTGATAAACCCCATTTCACTCTTTTTCTTGTGAGAAAATATGGTTGTATATTATACTTACATGTGTTTCAAAGGGATGTTATAATGAAGTTGATCATTTGGTTATCAAGAATCATTTTATATAAAAACTAATGCAATAAAGGATTTGTGGATTGTTGTTTAACATGCTCCCATTTGACAGTCTAGTCCAAGAACATCAGCCACATATTTTAAACAAATAGAGGAGTACCACCTCTTTAAAAACGCAAGGGGATTGTATCTTCATGATGTTATCTTAAAGACTGCAAAAAAATTCTTTTAGATCAACATTTTTGGCGACTCCACTGGGGACGATTCACTTTCAAGGTATCTGAGGCTTTGTTTCAGATTTTATTGAGGTACTAGAGTCTCCATGGTTCAAATTTTCAAAAAGGAGATTCAAGAAGATTGCTACTTGTTCCAAATGCATGGGTGTTATAAAAGGATTATTCATAGATATTTGAATAACCTCAAATATAATGTTCCTATATCTTTGGTAACAATTCAAATTTCAGAATCTTTGAAGAGCCCAAAAACCATCAAATATTTGGGAGGATGAACTCTCAGAAGACTCCATTGAAAGAACTCTTGAATACCCTAACAACTCCATTGGAAACATTCCAAAATATCAATAAAATCCTCATGGAGACTCTACCAATAATGTATTTCATGTCTTGATGCTCCTTTTCCTTCTCCACCAAGCCTATTAATGGATTTTCAATACGCAGAAAAAAGGAGAGGTACCCAAAGAAGGAATCGGATGCATAGAATCCCTTTAAACTTGCAAGAAGTTGATTATAAAATGCCAAACATTTCTATTGGGAATTTTCCCACATTCTTTGGGAATACTTCAAAAAATGTAGAGCATGGTTTGTTTAAATTCAAAAGTACATGTGATGTTTTCAATATCTCTGAAGATAATATTACATGTTGATTATTTTCACAAACTCTACATGGGAATGTTCATGAATGGATCTTTTCATTGTTGCCTGGGACCATTACTAGTTGGGATGTGTTGGAAACTTCATTTGTTGAAAATTACATCCCAAGAGTGCACTCATATGCCATTTCTGGTGTTTTCAATGTTGTTTCCCACCCACCCTCTCCAATACAAGTGCAAGACAATGAAGTGAGTGGTTTGGAAGAAAAATCTAATCAAAGATTGGAAATTTTTCTGAATAAAGTCATGTAGTTGAAACTGAAAATGAGAATTCCAATTTTCAAGTACAAGATTTCAGCTTCACATATACTCCATATGAGGATCTTTCAGACAATAAGATTGAGAAGAAATTGAGGATTCTCCACCAAATGCACAACAATATTTCAGACAACATGTTCATGTGGAAAATGTTGCAACATGTTTTCAATGGCCGCATATTGATGATGAAAAGTCACAAAAACATTGCCAGCAAGAAGAATTGGTGGAAGAAATTAATCTTGAGAACAATGATGGGCAAGATTACCATTGTGTGAAGAAATAATTATTTCAAGACATTGTCAATGAATCAATAATATTGGATGTGGTTGTGGATAAGAAGCAATATGAAAATATTTTCAAATGGGAAAAATTTCATCCAACGAAAGACTGCAACACTCATGCGCAACTGAAAGTTGATTTTATTGAATCATGGTTCCAAAGAATTGTTAAACAAAAATTCAATCAAATTTTGGGCGCATTCGGCTCAACTTTACTTCAATACACTTTGGGCATGCTCTTGAATCCTTGATAGAAGCCCTAATATGTTCCCCAATTTTGGATTTCATTCCACAGAGCAGTTGGATGCTTGAATGGCTCCATTGGAAATCTACTTACACTTGAAAAGTGTCCCTTTCCTTCAAGTAGGTTAGGGTAGATAGATCTTGTTTGTACATAGTTTGTTTCTTCAGTGGTAGTTTTTCATAATAAATCAGTTGCTAGATGGAGATAATTTTTTAAGATGACTCCATAGCATAATGGAGAAGGAAGATCGACTAGGATTTTGGATTCTCAATAACCCACAGGGGGTTACTATCCCACAGTTGGAGCCATATGTTGACGTGTTTTCACCCATCAAATAGAGACCCCAAAAAAATTCTTTGAACTTGAAAAGTTCTAAATAATCTTCAAGTGATGATCATAAATATCCAACAAGTTTCCAATCAGCTTCAGTTCTCTAGTTCTTCATCATGAAAAGCTAACAGACATGGTTTCTCTTTGGAAAAAAAAAGAAGAAAACAAAAGATACTAAAAGAATGAAATTGATTATGTCTATCTTGTCACTAAATAGCCTTATGTCTCAGTTATGTTCAACACTTTATGGAATCTAAATAGATCTCATATGCTCGAGATATGTCATTTTTCTCCCACATGTTGTTGCCCCATACTTAGACATTTTTCCATTTTCCTTATTCTCCACTCTCAACACTTTATACTTAGCCATTTTTCCTTATTTCCACTCTACTCTCCTTCCTCACTACTCTCTATACTTAGACATTTTTTCAATACTTCACACCATTTCCACATTTAACCACTTCCATACTTAACCATTTCCATTTTCGTATTCATGTTCATATTTCATATTTCATTTTCCATTTTCCATTTTCCATTTTACTTTTGCTATTTCCTTTTTCCATTTCTTTTTTCCATTTTCCATTTTCCATTTTTCGTATTTCCATTTTCTACATTTTAAATTGTTGGATATTTTCAACTTCGAGCATTCATTCTCCACAGGAAATTACAAGAAAACCCATCTAAACCATTACAGAAGCCCCAGGAAGAAGTTGAAGACCCAGAAATAAGAAGTCATCCCCGTAGGAAAATAATAATAAAATTGAAGACTCGTAAATAAGAAGTCGGCCCCAGACTGGCTCCCATATCAGTATAAATACAATATTGGATCACTTCATTTTGACAGTCTGACAACTCCTTCTGCAGTGCACACAAGGCAGTTGCAGTTGCAGTTTTTAGTTATGTTGATATATCTTGGTTATGGTTGTCTTGGAGATTGCACCACACTTGGAGAATATCTTGCTTGGTTATTTTTGGGTCATCTTATTGAGGCGTTAGGTATTGGTTATGGTATCTGTTGTCGCAAGAGTTGATTCTAGGATGTAATAGATCCAAGCCTTAGCACATTTTGAAGAAATAATAATTGTTGATTGATCAGTTTTTTTCAGAGGCTTATATAACTAGGTCTGAATGAGCCTTTCAATCATTACAAATCAGAAACAAAAAGGCATTTCCTCGTCTGCTAAATCCTTTAAATCATAAGCATGGATAGAAGGAGTGAGATAAACAAAACTGAAACATAAATCCAGGTATCTAACAAGGATAAATTTGACCTTCCTTTCAACAGAAGAAATGACAATGATTTGAAATATCTAGACATGGGTCTTGTCTCACTCATAGCAAGACAGAGGAAACACTATGACCAAATAAAACTTGTAATTTAGGCAAAACAATTAAGATGCAGGTCTTGTTTTACTCATAGCAAAGCAGAGGAAAAGTTGCACTTAAAGGAATGCTTCTAATTAGCCACAACAGAAGTTTCATTGAATTGTAACCTCTACAAGATGAATAAATGAATGAGTGGAAGAAAGAAGATTAATGCAAAATCGAGAAACAGAAGACAGGAAAAAGACATGGTTTAACTCAACAAGGTCTCAAAATCTCTTTGGTTTTGCTAAATATTATTGAAAAGACTGCATTACAATCCCAAGCCAAAAGGCTCTTGGGTTGTTTCCCCTCCTGCTTTACATTCAACCATTTCACATATATATAAATTCTCTAAGAGACAATCTATAACAAATTATTTACAAATATAGAAAAATGAAAAATCTCTGCCACAAGATCTAGGACGGGCTGCAAGGTGTCTCGAGTAGTTGGAGTTGTTTTGTGGATTTGTTGGTAGATTTGTTCTGCTTTCAGGTGTTCAAAAAAATCTTGATGCCTAAGAATCTGGGGTTTTCTTTCATAGATGATCCATTGCAGATTTGTGCCTGGAAATACGGACATTAAGGATGCTTGTTTCTAAAAAATAGATCTGAGACACCTCTTCACATAAAAATATCCTCGAACTTATCCCATTGAGAACTGAATGTAGGATTTTATCATGATATCAAAACAAATCCCATGATTCATTGTCCTTATTGGAGCTAGAGTCCACCTTGAACTTATCACTTCCACCTATTCTTATTCTCTGACTGTTGATTATGATGCCAAAAGTTTAGGATCTCTGTTGCCACATCTTTTCTTGCTCAACATTGAGTTCGCCTTAGATTATCAGTCATAATGTCAACCACATGAGTGATAATAGAAGGCTTTCAAGACATGTTACACTTGTAAACAACATCTTTTCTGAAATAAAAATACCTTCTCTGGTGGAAGATCGATCCCCAAATTTCTACGAGAAAGAATGATACCATCTGCTTCTTGCAAAATCTCATCAAAGTGTTTTAAACCCTCTATGGTCTCAATCTTGGCAAATATTTGTGTCTGGTGAAGTTCCTCAAGCTTAGAAACATAAGCATGAGTTTGTCTAATGTCTTATGTATGGCGAGTATATGACAATGAAATGAAGTCAATGTTGTTCTTTACTCCCCATGTTGCAATGGCATGCTTGTCTGCATCACTCAGTGTAGGTAGATCAATTCGAACTTTCGAGGCATGCATCGTAAAAAAGGAGCCAGCAAGTGTAGCTTTGTTTTTCACAAGACAAACCACATATTGACCTTTCATTTCGGCAACCTCAAGCCACAAAAAAGTGATCTCACTTCCAGTGAAAAGGTATTGACCAATGAATATCATGTTTCCATGCTTCACCTCCTGGGAATGTCCTGCATAGTTTATTGGAAAAACTTATGATGAGGCTTCTCTACTAGAATATGGGGTCAAAGTCACAAAACCATTAGCCTCCAATTCAATAGGTGTCTCATTCTTATTGAAAACCTGCAACTCCAGACCCATTGTAGTTGCCAGTTGATATTTTCAAGAGTTTTCAGTTATAGTTGCAGTTGCCAGTTGCAGTTACAGTTGCAGTTGTAGTTGTAGTTAAAGTTGCTAGTTACAGTTTCCAGTTATAGTTGCAGTTTCAAGTCGCCAGTTGTAGTTTCCAGTTGTCAATTTTCAGTTGTGAAAACCTTGATATTATAAGACAAGTTGGATGGTGCTACAAATTTTAGAGGTATGCACTTATATATTTTTCCAAGTTATATCATTTAGTAGAGTATGAGGAGACCAAGAATAAACCACAAACCATTCACCAAATATTGAACACAAGAAATAGAGAAAACCCTTGAGGTAGGGTAACACCATATATTATTCCTTAAGGAAGGAATTCACTCCTCAAGCAATACTTTCTTGTTGCAATGAAAATATTCTTCACTATGTTTCATTACATTGCTTACACTTCTTTATATTTCTCTCTCTATCTCCTAGGAACCTTCTAGAGAGCCTTCTCACATTTATTACATTTAACTACCATAGTGGGCCTTTATTAATATAGTGGACCTAGTCCACCTTACATTGAATGCCGAAATTCTCATATATTAAATGACTTCCACTAATAATACATAAACATATTCCCATTGGGTACCTCCCTAGGTACCCCATATTACCTCCTTAGGTATACTACATTACATCTCCCTTCACATGTTTCGTCCTCGAAACATGAGAAGAAACCATACAATATGATCAGCTAAGAAATGTAGCCAACTGGTACCAAGTACGACTAACCATCCAATCCAATGGAAGTCGAACATGATGTCCATTTGTTGCCTTGCCACCCTAATATTGCTATGCATCATGTCTGGGTTGACATGTGATTGTTTATGTAGCCTAAGCTCCTCTCGTAGTGTCGATAGTCCTCCATGCACCTCTTGATCGGTTTCCTGTCTGGTGCCTTATTGGTGCATAAATGTGTTGATGCAAATGCCCTTGCCTTGATGATTGTTGTGTCTATATATGATGTGGATGGAAATATACAACAATTGTAGGAATCTATTATTTTTTCTTCAAATATTCAACACTTTGTGCCTTTGAGTCAATGACCTTCTTAGCTTCCCGATTATGTCCTTCCTATAGTTTTTCTTCATCTCCTTCTATAGACTCTACCTCTGATTCAACTTCAGGCTCGGTAATAACTTATTTTCTAGCCTCCATGGGCCCATCTTTCTTACTAAGAGACACATCCTGCAATGTGATTTTATTTTTCTTGTACCACAACTTCAAAAACTTCTTTTGCACATTAATATTAATGGTACCCATTGATTCTATCCAAGGATATCCCAAAACAATATCCACTTCATCAATATCCATAACATAAAAATCTGAATGCAACACATATTTATCCATACTAACCTTCAAATCTTTAAAACTTTGAACATTTTTACCCTCAACTTGTGTGCTTTGGATATTCTTGGCAGGAATTTGCAATCTATTAACCAACTGATCATTGATAAAATTATGTTGGAAACTAGGGTTAATAGAAATAATGACATTTTCTTTGTGAATACAACCATGAACCTATAATATAGATTTTCCACCTGAAAATAAACTCTCGATGATGTCTTTATCCTTACTCTTTGTATGAGACCACTTATCTAAAAGTATTTTTTCAAGTGCTTCCTCAGAAAGTGACATCCACTCAGAATGGTGAAATGGTTTCCACCATATGAGAGCATCACCTTTGAAACCCCAGTCTACAAAATATTTCCACTGCCCTTTCGATAACGACTTGTGAGATTGTATAAATTATTCAATACTAGGGCCATCATCTCTTCCAGTTAAAAATATCATGCTTGGAATAAATCTTCAACAAAAACTAGGGTGTAGAAATAACTTACTGCAGAAAATCGTGACTTTTTACAGAAAAACTCTAAAAAACTATTGAATTTAAAATGCTTGTAACTTTACTTCCCGGACTTCGTTTCGGCTGATTGTTTTTTTGAAATTGGGTATTTTTCTGAGAGGAATTCAAACATACAATTTGTTTTTCCAAATTTAGCTCAAAAATCTTCATATATGAACCTGAAGTGCACCACCCTTTTTTTTTCCTAGAAAAAATATGAAAAAAAAAAAAGAGCAAAAAATTCTCCCCTTCTTTGGCCAAGGAAAGTGTTATGATACCAATTGTTAAGTACCTATACCAGATCTGCAAATATATTTCAATAATACCAAGAATAAACCACAAACCATTCACCAAATACTGAACACAAGAAATAGAGAAAACCCTTGAGGTAGGGTAACATCATATATTATTCCTTAACGAAGGAATGCACTCCTCAAGTAATACTTGCTTGTTACAATGACAATATTATTCACTATGTTTCATTACATTGCTTACATTTCTTTACATATATCTCTCTATATCCTAGGAACCTTCTAGAGATCCTTCTCACATTTATTACATTTAACTACCATAGTGGGCCTTTATTAATATAGTGGACCTAGTCCACCTTACATTGAATTCCCACATTCTCATATATTAAATGACTTCCACTAATAATACATAACCATATTCCCATTGAATACCTCCCTAGGTACCCCATATTACCTCCCTAGGTATACTACAGTGTTTGTAGGGGATGTACAAGGGACCTTGTCCAAGCAATGACCCAAAGGGATCATTGGATCGAGTGCATTTAGAGGAATAGCGCACTCTCCCTAGCAATTAAGACTCCAGGTTTTAATATCAGGTTTGATATTTTTATATTGTTGCATCTTAAATAAATATTTTAACTGGGACATCAGTCTTTAGAGATCTATTACTGCTAAGTATTTTTGTTATCAAATGTTTTGAATATTCTTAGTACAATGATCATTGTGTAAATGCTCAATGTTTAGTACTAATGATGCACTTATTTACAAGATGAAATTGATCTCTTCTAGGAGATGTTCTTGGTTGTTATCTTTGTCCTAGGTGGGTTACTATGGAGGTCACAACACTAGAAAAGTGTTTCTCTTGTATTTTCTTCTTGTTTTGTTCTGGGCAGGTTACCACGGAGGAATGATTGGTAAAAACACTAGAAAAGTCTTGTTCCTATTTCCCATTTTTTATTCTTATTCCTATTTCCTTATCATAAGAATATCATTCTTGTCTATTATTTTGTTATTGCACTTGTTCTGGGTAGGTCACAAGTGATAGATCTGAGAGGGAGTTATAGTGATGGTTGCAGAAGGTAACAGATTAGATGGTGTCTAGTTTGAGACATGGAGCAGGCTAGCCATACATGGAGTTGTATACATGAAAATATACATCCATATACCGAAGGAGAAGAAGAAAAAGTTATAACCTTCCAAAAAGAAGGATAATTTTGTGGGATACGGAGTGTTCCACATGGAGATTGATGAGGAGAAGAAGGTGACTTCACTAGTGGTGAGGTAGACGACCACACATAGTACCATTTCAGAGGAAGCTAGAGTTCAAATGGAGTCATCCCTCAGGTTCCAGTAGGGAGGAGAAGCCCCCCATAGGACATTTCATAGGAGATCAGACTTCATATGAAGTAAATAGATGGAGAGGGAACATATGGCTCCAGAGAATGTACAGACTTATAGTGAGCCTGATCTCGGAGAGATTCACTTGGATCAAGAGAGATCCTTTCATTCAAAAGGAATTCCCCCTCAAATTAAGGTGGGAGAGAAACATCTTACAGGACTGACAGACAGGTGTCATGAGTTGAGGAGGCCAAACAGAAGATTTAGAGGAAAGAGGCTTTTAGGAGATATGATCTTACTACAGTGACAGAGGATGCATCCAGTGACAAGGATTGGGTTGGATTTTTTCTCAGTCACAGAGGGAGAAACCAGTGAGGCAGACTGGACAACATATCTTACTCTAGTGACAGAGGAGTTGGCCTCAGAGTTCGAGATGGAGGATGTTGGTCAGATGTACTCTTGATATTAGAGGTGTGATGATATCAGATGATATCTTTATCATTCAGGGGATACTAATGAGATTCAATATGATGAACTGTAAGTCCATGACTACACCTATGACGAAAAATTTGAAAAATTTGAGTGATTCTACTTCAGATTTAAATTTGGTGGATCCCACGATGTATAAGCAGTATATTGGATCCTCGGCGTACCTAGTTAATTCCAGGATAGATATTTTCTTTGCAGTGAGCACCCTAAGCCAGTATTTGGTTGAATCTAAGGCAATTCCAATGGGTGGAAGTGAAGCATGGTATAGTTGGATATGATTTGTCTCAGGTGATGAAGTGAGGATGTAGAGATATACAAATTATGATTGAGCAGGGAGTGTAGTAGACAGATTGAGCACCTTAGGGTGTTGCTTCAGCTTGGAATCAGTTACGATTTTCAGGATAAGCTAGAAGCAGGCTTCTGTAGCACTCGGTACACCAGAGATAGATTATGTCACATCCATAGATATAATTCATGAAGTGGTGCAACTTCAAAATCTTCTTGTAGGAATTCATCTGATACATGGTATAGAAGGAAAAAGTGAAGCTCTAGTACGTATCCACAGATGAGAATATTGCAGATATCCTCCCACAGTGGCCATGCTGACTTGGTTGAGGAGAGGGATACACAGAATTAGCCATCTTGATTTGGCTAGTGATGAGAATTGATGTTTCAACATCGGGAAGATGTTCTCTCGGATTGGTCATGCATGGGGCTATGTTAGTGCTAATATGACCAAGGGGAGAATGACTCATTCACTCATGGTGCTCTACTAATGGTGAGTGGCCCAGGTATGTTGATGTTCTTCAGGTTCGGGAAGAAATTATTACTAGATTGGTCATGCATGGGGCTATTTTAGTGTTGATATGACCAAAGGAGAATGATTCACTCATCCACAAGGATTTTCTAGTGGTGAGTGGCCCAGATAAGAATCAAGCAGACATTATCCCAAATTGGTCATGCACGGGGCTATGCTAGTACTGATATGACCAAGGGTAATGATTCATTCACTCACAGGGCTCTACTAGTGGTGAATATCCTAGGTGTAGTCCTTCTCCTATCAAGGAGTGGATGGACTCAAGATTTTATCACGTGTATATTCTGGGATGGATGCATGTGTGGAGATGGCACATTAATATGGATCATGAAGACAACCTTTCTATGACAGAAGAAATCCAAGTATGGATAATGCCTCCCTCATTGAGAGGGAGTGTTGGATATTTTCAACTTTGGGCAGTCATTCTCCACAAGAAATTACAAGAATACCCATCTACACCATTATAGAATCCCTAGGAAGAAGTTGAAGACCCAAAAATAAGAAGTAGGCTCCACAGGAAAAATAATGATAAAATTGAAGACCCGGAAATAAGAATTCGGCCCCAAACTGGCTCCCAGATCAGTATAAATACACAACTGGCTCATTTCATTTTGACAGTCGGACAACTCCTTCTGCAGTGCGCACAAGGAAGTTGCAGCTGCAGTTTTTGGCTATTTTTCTATATCTTGGTTCTAGTTGTCTTGGAGAGTGCACCAGACTTGGAGAAGCTCTTGCTTGGTTATTTTTCGATCATCTTATTGAGGTGTTAGGTCTTGGTGATGCTATCCTCGGGGAGTATCTTCTTTGTATGGTATTTTGGCTATTGATCGTGATGTATTGGTAATCTCTTGGATTGAATTCTTGTAGAGAAAGGTTGTTGGGTTTTCTCCCAAGTTTGGGTTTCCCAAGATAAACTCTTTTGTTCTTGTGTTGTGTTCTTTTGTCTATTATGCATGGTTAATATTTATAGATCATTTTATTTTTGCTGCATTGTTATAGTTAATATTTCCAGTGTATAGTTATTCTATGATAATTGTTGTATGAAAGTGAATATTGTTATTAATCATAAGGAAATAACTATCAAGAGTTGAGAATCATATAAAACACCAACACATATTTCATTTTTGTTTCCTTACTTTAATGTAACCCTACTAATTACCTCCGCGACACTTAGTCATTTTTCATGACTTACCGTGTTTTACTCTTTCTACACTTATTCATTTTTATTCCTTGCATGAGTAGTGATGCGGGAGTCCAACATGTTCCAGACTCGCAATTCCCCATGTCTTGTGTCCCCAACATGTTCCAAACCCACAACTCCCCATGTTTTGTGTCCCACATCCTCAATAGTGTGACCCTCAATTTGCACCCCTATCTTTCACATTACCCAAATTGCACTCTTCACGACTTAGTCATTTTATTGGGCTTTACACTCTATTTTTACTAAGTCCTATAATTAGTTGATTTTTGAATGCATTCTGGGAGTCACGTTGTGGGATTCCAACATTTTACAGACCGACAAAGTCCTCATGTCCCACATCCACATCCTTTCCTCATACTTAGTCTTTTTACCAAGTTTTGTCTTCTCACCTACCTCCTTCACATTGCGGGAGCCCAACATGTTCCAGACCCACAAAGTACACATGGCTTGTGTCCCACATATGCAATCCCACATTCACTATATTTCACTCTTCATTCACCTTTTTTCACCTCATACTTAGTCATTTTACCAAGTTTTATCTCCTCACCTACTTCCTTTACCTTTGCATTCCCGTAACTCCTCAAACACTTCATTTAAATTTTTAATATTATTTATTATCATAATTTTCTTCCTCCTTTTCATGGACCTACCCCCAGGTGACACATAGGAATACAAATATTATTAGATTGTGGCATGATAGGTGATTGGGTGGTGATTGGATGTGACATGTCATGCATTCATAGGTTGTCTGGGAAATGATTGGACAGTTACTAGGTGACCAAAATATTACCAAGGAATGATTTTTTCTAAGGCATGAGTGCTTTGGGAAAAATCCCCCTAGTTAGGGTCTAATGGCTAGGTAGAGCAATGACTCCTTAAAAGATAGAAATTGACCTATTATTACCCAATTTCACTAAACCCTAATGATTGCTTTTAAACAAGGGAAACAAGAAAAATATGAGGAATTACACCTTGTATCTTTTCGTTTGTAGTAGATCCCCTTTATCCGTTGCTTGCTTCAGCGTTGCAGATATCCTCCCAATGCTGACTTGAAACAACACAGAAAGTAATCTACAAGAGCATATATGAAATCATTATAAAGATAAACATGCACCAATTCTCATGAAATAATGTTGGCCCTTGGTTATGGAAGTACGTGAAGATCAAGGAAGAAAATGGAGAATGTGGACTGCGTAGAAGACACAGTGACTGATACTAGGTCGAAGTAAGAAAAAAGAGCAGAAAAGGCGGAGCGAAGTCCGAGAAAGAAATTCGTTGGATGAAGAGATCGAGGATGACAGATCATAAAGAAAGAAGGATCGTGGACAACTCAGAAAGTGGGGAAATCCACCATTGGATTCTTTGGAGAACCACGTGAGAAGGAAAGAAAGACAGGTTGGCGAAGCCCTGAAAATACGAGTCAAGTTGACCTAGGGTTTTAGACACTTAGGTTTTTGGTATCTATGGTTTTGGACACCTAGGTTTCGACCTAAGGATGTTGGTGAGTGATTGTAATGTATAAATAAGAACCTACATGAAGGGAGGAGGTTCGATCTAGTTGTTGTTGGTATGTTGTGAGAGATTATTGTTGTGTGAGAGAGAAGTGTTAAGTGGGAGAGCCTTTTGGTATTGTAATATCTTCAGCTGGGTCCGAAGGTCAACCCTATAGATGGGTGCACAAGGAGGGGAGAGAAAGATAGGAGAATAGATAATATTTTCTAGCTAAGAGCGCAGAAAATAAATTTATACTTCATCTTAATATATTATAAAGCACATTTATGTGGACGTAGCCCTAGAGAGAGGGTGAACCATGTATATCTTGTGTTATGTGTGATGGGTCTTCTATCTTTGCCATATTATATACTGTGAATGCATTACCATGTTAGATCTGATAAATAGATGGGTAGAGTAGATCTAAGTTGATAAGTGTCATATGAATGTTGTGTTGTTATTATATTAGATCCACTTTATATTCCCCTTGGTTGTAAACATCTATGTCCTGCAACCCCCCCCCATAATTTCTTCGGGTGAGAGTCAATCTGCATCGCAGGTGTTGCTGAAAGGGCCAGTAGTTAGGGGATATTGTTGGTGCGCTCTTGGAGATGAACCCTGGGTCTGCCCCTGTGCCACCAAATGCTTCCATTGTCGGGACAGGAATCTTCTTGAGGGAATGTCAAGGTGGTTTCCATCAAAGACAGAGACTCAAAAGTGGATAGAGGATCAAGAAAAGGACTTTGTTGAAGCCCAGAACAAAAACCCTAATCTTAGTACAGAGGATTGGTTGGAGAAATATATCTTTACTGATGTACACGATATTTTCTCTAGGGGAATCCATCAGGAGCTATATGAGTGGTTAGCTAGGTTAGCAGATACCCAGTTTGAGATCTAATCTAGAGCTCCTGTGGTTTGGACGTCGAAGTTGATCAAGAAGGTTAAGAGAGTTGATAACATCGTATCACGAGCAATAGATCACTGGTTTGATAGCACCATTGGAGGGTACATCACTGAGTTTGTTGTTGACAGAGTAAAGTCATTTAGCCAAGCCGAGAGATATTTCTTCAAGGGACCCAAAGGGAAATTTTTACAATTCCTGAAGTTGAAACTAAAGATCCTATTACATGAAAAGAACATCTTGAAGATACAGTAGGTTGGTCGGATCTAGAAAAGATAATGTTCAAAAATTCGGACAGCGACAGTGACACAGAAGCTGGACATATGCACAGTGGAAAAGTGTTTAGAGAAGTTCACCTTGCGAACTTATTCAAGCAGAACTACGGAGACGAGGGTTTCTACAGTGGAGAAGAGGTAGATCTGACAGATGAGGAGCATTCAGAACCTGCTAGGATAGAAGAAGGGAAAGTTGAAGAGCTTCTCCGAGAAGAACCTGAAACTTCAGGAACTGCGCAGATTGTTGAAGTAAGTTCCATTATCCCTCTTGTTGATTCAGTAGTATTAATCAATTAGATTAATCCAAGCCACTAGAGCGTTTAGAGCACCATCACTAGTAGTCCACCACATACTCAGTCACGAACCCTAGGAAGATCTATGGAAGATGATATGAGGATTCCCATCTTTAGGGGAGATGGATCTGAAGATCCTGATCAGCACTGGTTCCTATGTGAAGGCGTATGGAATATTAAAAATGTCACCAACGAAGATGTCAAAAGAGCCCAGCTTAGTACCACTATAATAGATCGTGCACTAAGTTGGTACATGAAGCTTGTCCAATGAATTGCACAACCTAAGCCACTGAATTAGATTAAGAATGTGTTGATTACAGAGTTCAAGAAACCCAAGTTAAAGTCACAATGTATTACAGATATGAAAGAGATCAAGCATAAGGTAGTTGAACTTGTTTGGGAAATCGATCAAAGATTCAAAACCTTAACAGGTCGATTGACTTTTCACATCCCATATGAGCAGAACAAAGAATGGTTCATCGTTGCTCTCTTACCACACATCAGATTTCCTCTGATGCAATAGAATATTGTTTCATAGTCTAAGGCGCTGGAGATCACCATGAAGCTAGAATCATCCCCTATGGGAGAATCCAGCTCAGGTATAAGTCTGATCTTGAGTTAGCTAACTAGTTTGTCTCTGCAGGTTGAAGATATGAAGAAGGACAAGGGAAAAGATAAAAGAGAAGACATTTGGTGTGTCAGGTGTAGATCATAAGTCCATGACAAGGAACATTGTCCCCTATTCAATGAATACTTGGCTTCTGGAGCTCTGATCCCTTTGAAGAAAGTCACCTAACCCTGGTGTGAGGTATGCAAGAATAGACATCGCCCTGGTGAGTCCTATTACATGAAAAAGTATGTTCAGACACCCACAAATTTGTATTGCATGTTTTATAAGTCCCTGGGACATGATGATAGGGACTATAGGGCTTACGATCTCATGCATGAAAGGTTGAGAGACATATACAAGATTCAAGGCGAAGTACAACAAGAAGGAAACACTATGCAGTATAACTCCCTTGGGAGAGGAAACTTCAATCCTCGCGGTGGATTCAGAGGAAGAGGGCGAGGAGGAGGAATGGGTCGAGGCCAAGGACAAATAATATGTTATAACTACGCACAACCAGGACACCTCGCAAGGGATTGTCAGAACCCTTGTACTACTTGCAGCTACTGTAGCTCATTTGAACATGTTATAGAATATTGTCATGTGCTGCTAGCTAAGCTTAAGGAAATATGAGGACCTCAGCAGAACCTGCAAGTGCAACTGATATATGTTGAACCTCACGGAGAAGACCCTAGAGTCATTGTTATCACTAGAGGAGGCGTTGTTATAGGTGAAGATAGACTAATCCAAGGAAAGACTAGAGAACACTCGGGAATCAAAAAAGCTACAGAGAAGACACAAATGTTTGATGCAAAGAAAGAAAGACAAATTTTTGAGGAGAAAAGAAAATAATTCAGAGGAGACCAGGGTTCCTCATCGAGGACAAGACCAGAAGTGAGATAATATGGAATTCCTCTGGCATTTGATCAGTCTATTTCGTCAAAAGAAGGAAAAGAGGTAAGAAAGCTCATGGAATTTCTATATACTTGTATTAAGTTGATTCAATATGAAAGCGTTGTACAAGAACTACAAACTTTAATCAGACAATATGAGCTAGGAAAGATAGACCCCTTACTAAATAGGGCAGTACATCAAATCGGTAAGAAGAGAAGGACCAATAAGGAATTACATTTGAATGCTCAAATAGGAGAGTATGAGATAGATTATGTGGTCCTTGACTTAGGGCCAGAGATCAATCTCATAATGAAGCAAACCTGGGCACTGATGGGAAAACCAAAGTTGATATATTCCCTTATCAGGCTTAGGATGGCCAATCAGCAAGTTGCTAGCCCCTTTGGATGACTGGAGCATGTTCCTATGGACATCGACAGAGTAAGAACGTTTTCAGATTTTGAGGTAATTGAGATAGTTGATGATAGTTGTCCCTACCCTGCATTGTTAGGAATTGATTAAGCTTTCAATAATTCCACTGTGGTTGATTTGAAGAAGAGACGTATGACTTTTGAAAGATATGGCCTTAGGTTCATTGCACCTCTAGTTCCAGATGAAGGTTAGTGATACACAGAACCTATCAAAGAAGAAGACCACACATATGAACTGGAAAACATATACAAATTAACATCCAGACAACAGGATTACATTAATCCTACAGTCGATGGGAACCTAAGTTGGCGAAGTGATAGCGCATCTTCATCAGACTTAGAAGAAGCACTGGAGAACTGAAATAATAATATGTACGAATTATCTACAAGAAGATGTGCTAGATTAACCAGAGAAGTCTGTTGGATCAGCACAACAGTAAGTAACTTGCCCACCTTTGATGGTCTAAATCCTTTAGAAACCTTCTTGTCAGACTTTGAAGAAAGTGTACCAATTCAACAAATATTGTTGGCGATGGATGAGGCCCTGAAAGAAACCCCAGCAAGATGGTGGGGGACACACAAAAACAACATTACAGAATGGGTACAATGTTGTACCCTGATGACAACGCAGTTCTCAACACAAGTAGAAGGTTGTGAAGCTCGCTACACAGGTCCAAGTTGTCCAAAGGACCACATGCGGAGTTTTGATGATATACATGATTTCTTTACCAAATTTAAATGTTTTATATTGAGCTTGGCATATTGTGGTATTGATAAGTCTACACAAGTAGACCAATTTATTATAACAATCTTGGATAAGTTAGGACCAGAATATGATGTCTATCTCTCCACTTTCCATTCTATCAGATATCTCTTAGGATCAAATTTGAAGATGCCTACCATGGAGAAGTCCATTGATTCTATCACACATGAGCAGGAAAAACTCATTCAGATGGGCCTAATCAAGGATCCCAAAGCACATGCACTCACCATTCATGATGGAAAAGGATCATCCAAACAGAACGGAAAGGATAAATAGAATGAGAAGGAGGGATATTCCAAACCCTTCAACGATTATTCGAGTTCCAAAGACTCTTAAGATCCCAAGAAGAAGAAGGGAAAGAAGTGAACTTACTGCAATAAACCAAATCATGAAGAATCCTCATGCATGAAGAAGAAAATCAATCTTATGGCACAGGTACTTTAGCAGAATAACCTTGGAAACTTCATTCGAGAAAAATTCAAGAAGCAGAAGGAAGAAGATCTTTCTCCTAACAAAGGTAATCATCGTGCTCTTGTTTCAATTAATTCTTCATATGATTCATCAATTATAGATTCTGGGGCATCACATCATATGGAAGCGAAAAAGGAAGTTTTCACTTCTTTGATTTCATGCTCAAGACCCCCTATTCGCATGGGGGATGATACTCTAGTAGTAGTATCACGAGAGGGGAGAGTGGAACTCCCTAATCGCATTTTTTAGAATGTTTTACATGTTCCAAATCTTTCTAATAATCTTCTCTCAGTTTCTCAGATCACTCAAAAAGGTAAAAAGGTTGAATTTACATCAGATTCATTTTTTGTACTTGACATGCATGACAATTCCATTATTGCAATTGGTGAGGTAGATCACAAATCAAGGTTGTATAAATTCACTAAGTTTGTTGACGATGACTCACCTTTACTACATGCACATGAGGAGAGTACTTTGCATGCACCTCCAGAGAAACATGCAGATACTCTTGTGCTTCCATCAGTTCCAGACATCAGAGATGATTCCATACACTCAAATTTTGTACATGGAAATGAGCATGTAGTACAGCCAGATAAGGAGCCAGTGTTGAAGATTTAACAAATGCCTAAGAGGGAACATTTCACACTTCAGGAAGCATGTGTTCTTGCAGGGAATCCATTGGATTCAAGGAGGAATCAATCTCATCATGAGGATCCTTCTCATGTACTTTCAACTACTGAACATGTGATTCTCATGCATTGCTATATGGTTCAATATTATGATCCACAGAACTACAGTGAGGATGTGGGAAATCCATTATGGCAAGCAGCCATGTAGGAGGAGTATGACTTACTCCTAGAGAATCAGACTTGGGATCTAGTTCCACTTACACTAGAAAGGAATATTTTTGGGTGCAGATGGGTCCACAGGATCAAGAGGTACAAGGGTAGACAGGTTGCCAAAGGACTTAATCAAATCCATAAATATTTATACATCTTCATGAAGGCTTTCAATGAGCAGAAGTTTCAAACTTTGTAGGATCGTCTTGGAGTGAAGAACATAGTTTCCTAGGAGATTTTTTTTCTTCTTTTGATGAATTATCTTTTGAGGGGGGGTTTTGTTCCCACGTGGTTTTCCCTCTTTCCTCATTTTATTCAATTTTCATTAGTTGAATTGTACATGAGTACCTAATATGGCCTAGTGTCGGGACTCATTTTTACTCCATAGTGATGTTCAAGGGGGGTGTTGGAGAAATTTCTATTTTCGACACACTAGTTCAGTGGGAGTTAACTGACTAGTTCTATTTTAGACTTTCTATTTAGACCATCACTATTATGCATGCATGCATTCCTAAGGAAAGTTAATTTCTTGATTGTTTTTCTTAATTATGGAATGTTCTTTCCTATATATGAGTCTATTCCACTCCTTCATTGTATCACAATGATCATCATTGATTAGTTCATTGGAGTAGTGTGAATATATTTTCTCATTCTTCCATATTGAATCTCTCGTCCTTTCTTGATAAGATTTATTTGTACTTGCTTTAGTTGGGTCTCATGTGTAGGTTTCGATGAAACATTGACAACAATGACCTCTTTCATTAGGTGGAACAAGTTAAAATGTCATGATACTTCATTCAATTTTGTAATCTCCAATATTTTTGAGTAATGCATTTAAACGAGTATTTTATGTCAATGTGTAAAAATATTATCATTATATGTATTTAGTTAACAAAAATTGAAGTCGTGCCAAATTATTTGAATTTAATTTAATTATTAAGATGTTATGTTCCCCTGGATGGGGTGCCACGCAGAGGGGGCAGGACACGCGGAACAGTGCCGGGAGGGGCCATAAATGGTGGCCATCGACTCCCATCTCCTTGCCATAAATGAATGGGAGCACACCTAGGCAGAGGACATTGAACGATGAGGCTCCTCGCTCGAGCGAGCAGTACAGGAGAATAATGCATTAAGACCTCAGCCTTAATGACCATATCTATCACCTTCGACCTTATTCACCACCTCAGAGGATTCGTAATGTATTTGAGGTTTGTAGAGCCGAGGGGTGAACCTTCAAAGAGTAGGGATAGAGCTTGGCTTCTGAGCATGCCACGAGCAAGGGGACGGCCTCACAGAGGTGCAGCATGGTACGCAGTTGATTCAAGGCGGAAGCGGCAGAAGAACTTTGAAAAAGCTTTGGCTCTCGCCAGCAGAAGGAAAATAAGGAAGTCCGGGAGATTGGGTACGCCTCCCATGGCGTATGTTGAGGAGATGGTGCCGAGCGAATCCATCCAGAGCTACAATGAGAGCCTCCTTTTCACAGTCTTGGACAATTGGAATCCCCCAGCCTGTTTCAGGAAGGATGCAGCAACCTCTTCTCCATGCACAGTGCACAATCCTAGGGATGCTGCAATTGAGGATTTCATAGCATGTGTTGTGGAGGAAGAATTTCCGAAAGGAATGGAAGAAAACACAGAGGAATTCACAACCAGTGAACCTCCGGAGGTGGTTAAGCAACGAAATAGGCAGACAAAGTCCCCGGGCGGCAATGCAAAGGAACGAAAGGATGTGGATGACCAGCCACCATTCCTTCAACCGGAGCACCTTGAATTAATCTTTGATATTCGAAGCATGGTGGACGACCAGATATTTAGGGCCATACGCATAAATCAACTCCTTGATATGATCTACGCAGCCTACTCCAATGCATCCCCAAGACGCCAATGCCCTACCTACGTGCAAGTCTACGCAATTCCAGTCAAGCAAGGAAAGAATGGAGACGAGGAGAAGAACACGGACTAATAGGTTTTTTACATGCTCATAGTTATAAACTCTTTTCTTTTGTTTCATACTAGCGATATAGCAAAGTTAGTTTGTATTACTGTTATTACTAGCGTAGTAACGATAAGACTTGGTATAAAGGTGGCCATGCATCCTGGTTTCCTTCGGGCAGGGTGGCAACCTGGAACAATGAGTTTGAAAAGTAGCATGGCTCGGCTAGCTATCTCGGTTTCCTCTATAAGCGGGACAGCTGGCAGCTTAACAGAACTATGTAATTTTGCAATGGTAATATATTAGGACCTACCCTTTTTTACTTACCCGAAAAAAAAAAAAAAAAAATGTTATGTTTGGAAAATGATAAGTTAAAAGTTAAATTTTTTATAATGAATGGGTTATAAAATAATCATTTTATGAGTGAAAATGTATTTTTTTTTTCATTTTCATATGAAAAGAATAATTTATTTTAATTTGTCAATGTAGAAGGGTTACAATAAAGTTATCCCTTCAGTTTTAAATATAATCCTTCCCTTCAAATTTGATCCCTGATGTTGACTCCCACCACCATCTAGCCCAAAAAAAGTGGAGTCATTAGCACTCTGGAAACTAGAGTGATTAAAGTTTCTGACCAAGAACACCTTAATCAAGAAATGCAACATTTCTCTAAAGTTTTCAAGAGCAATCGCTACCATGACCCTCAGATAAGACATGCCTTCCAAAAAATTCATCATAATAAGAGAGGAATGGAAACAATGATTATACCACAAGCTCGAGAACTACTCTTCCTTGTATCAAAGGAACTTCAAAAAAACTTGTGAAAATATTGAGATAGAGGAAAATAAAGGTCACTTTCACCCCTCCTAACTCCCTAAGAAGAATGTAATATATGGAAAAATATGCACTTGATCCAAAACATAAAAATGGGGTCTACATAATCTCATGATCATGTGGAAAAATATATATTGGAGAAACAAACCATCCATTTCAAACCAAGATGAAGGAACATTGTGCAGATATCACCCATAACTGTGTTAAGAGATCAACACTTGCGAAGCACTCCTCAAACACAATGCACTATATTTGGATGGAAGATGCAAAAGTCATGGTAAGTATTGTTCATTTCACTAAATGTTGTATCAGAGAGACTATTGAAATTAATAAAGAACGCCCTAAATAGAGATGACAACCGGAAACCCATCATTGATAAATTCAGGAAGAAGTCTAGAGTTCCTTTGGTTAATTAAATAAATGTTCTTATGGTTCATCTTTTCACAAGCCGACATGATATATATGAATATTTTTTTATATTTATATATGCATAAGGATTTTTATTCAATTTTCCCTTTGCTACGTTCTCTTCTTGGTAGCTAGTGGTCCCTAATGATGGCATTTGCATGAGAAGCCCGAAACATTCATTAAACAAATTGGATCGCATGCTCCATAATTTTTACAAGTAGAGATATGTCACTACAATTACTTTCTAAGTAAATCAATTTTGAGTTGGGATTATTAGATGAGTAAGTAGAGTCAAGTCAATCGTTGACTACGTTACTTGTTTCATTTTCCTATAGCTTCAAGGTCTTTTGATCCACCACACAGGCTACCAACTAGCTTGCCAAGTTATATTTTAAAAACACAAGCATATGGGATTTTAAGACTATGCATGCGCAAAACACATGTGTGTCTTCCTTCGTGTATTAATAAAAAAAAGGGTTGGAAGTTGTTTTGTATTGCAAACTACACAACACATTCTAGGTGAAGGAGGCACGATTTCAAGGACAATTTAGTGATTTTTCCCACCATAAGAACATTGTGATTGTTCATAGTTTCTTGCATTGATTTGAGGTAGGTATACTTAGAGTTATTTCTTCCCTATTTCTTAAATTCCTCAAATTATAAAAAGACATAAAAATTATTTTATTCCTCTTCAGATGCAACATATAAATCATATTATTATGGAGATTTCACCTTAATAAATTCCAAACCCACCATCATCGAATGAAGAAAGACCCAACCTTAACCCCCAAACACTAGATGCAAACATTGAAATTGAAAATGGCTTTGATTCATTGAGAAACATGTTTTTGATATTTATGGAATACTAGAGATCCCTCATGCCTTTCACTGGTTACATTATTGGATACCATTGTATCTTACATTGTTAATCTTGAGGCTAGTTATCTGATATTTTCAATTACCAGGCTAGGATGTTTGAATATTATATGATAGGTTTAGATAGAAACTAGTTGAGAGATCTACAAAATTCAAAACAAGATCTCGTGACCTTTTTTATTGACCTCAAAACTGTTTTACACCCTCCAATGACAAAGAAACATATTTTTTACAAACTAGTGTGCATACCAAAAATTTATGGACCATAGGATGGATAGATTGTTTATGGTTTTTGACAAACCTCCCTACAATAACAAAGAGGTGCCATTGTGTTTCCTTAGAAAAGTGTGGGTCAAATTTATTTTAAGTCACCATGTCAACTAATTTGACATTAATGAATTCTAGAGGGTAGGTAATGGATCCACTCAAGATCAATGAAAATGATAGGAATAACCCATTGATAAAAATGAATGTAGGAATAACCCACTAATAAAAACTAAGAGTGCCATCATTAGGAATAACCCATTCCCATATATTATATTTTCCATAATGATGGTACTCAACCCCATGTTTCCATAATTACATGAGAGGAATTTTCCACCAACCTCTCACATGCATTTAATGATTAGTTTTAATAAGTCAAAGAATATGGATGGGTTCATTTAAATAACATGGTGGAAAAAGAGATGATTTCCAAGGATGACACTTGGAAAAGGAGGATTTACTTTCCATAGGCACCATTTCCTCTTCCCCTCTAATGGAATCATATCCCTCTTATGCTCTAAACAACTATCTTGGAACATTATATTATATTTCAACATTAATGTTTACATAGCTTAATTATACCATGGAAATCCTAACACATGGTCAATATATATACATTTACATCATATATTCCTAGTCGTTCACTAGTCAGGCCTTGGCTTTGAACTCTACACTAGGATCCATACTCACATTTTTACCACATTTACATAATTTGAGTTAATACATGTCAAGGGTCAAAATCGGGGTATTTCATTCCCTTCCCCCTTGGAATAGCATCGGCCTTGATGCTACTAAAAATTTAAAACAAAAATGGGTATGCCTCCCTCATAGAATTCTCCATCTCCCACATAGCCTCATTAGGACCAAAGTTCTTCCATTGCACCTTTACCAATCTAATGGCTCTATTCTAGTGCAATTTTACCCTATTGTTGAATATGCATAGTGGCTCTATTTAGAACTCTCCCTCTAATTCCACTTGGATCACATTCCAATTGATCACATCGTTAGGGTCGAGTACATATTTATTAAACAAGGAAACATGGAAAACATTATGAGCTCTAGTGATACCAAGAAATGCAATTTATATTCAATCTACCATGTCCTATCAAGCACTTCAAATGGACCATTATATATCGGTGCCAACTTGGCACAACTTTCAAGCTTCAAATAACTCTTCCTTGAACTCACTTGGTGTTCAACATGATCCCCAACTCGAAATTCCTTATAAATCCTATACTTATCTACATATGTGTTTTTCTTGTCTTGGGCCACCTTAATATTCTACTTGTTTTTAGCAACTTTCTACTCCATTTCCTTAAGCATTTCTAGCCCAACCACAATTTTACTTAATAGATTATCCCAACTCATTAGTTTCCTACATATTCTATGATATAAGGGATGAAATAGAACTCATTTTCAATGATACTTGATGCCCATTGTTATATGCAAACTCTACCAGGTGTAGATAATCATCCCACTTGGATGGTTAGTCCATCACATACATGTGAAGCATGTCTTTAATCACTTGATTTATTATTTTGGTATGTCCATCTATCTCTAGATGATAAGCAATACTAAAATTTAGTTGGGTGCCCAAATATGTGAAAAGACTTTTCTAGAAGTTAGATGTAAAATTTGTATCCCTAATTGATAAAATTTCTTTGGGAAACCTGTACAATCTAAAATATTTGCCTCGTGAATACCCTTGTAATATCATTAGTCTTATGAGCAGATTTATTAGGGATTAAATTTTGTTACTTTGGATAATTTATCCACCACAACCATAATAAAATCATGATGCTTTGTTGTGGTTGGCAACCTAGTAATAAAATCCATAGTTACTACCTCCTATTTTCATTCTGGAATTGGCAAAGTTTGTTGTAAATCGGTTGGATGTTGATGTTCAACCTTAACTTGATGAAATTTCATACATCTAGCAATGTGTTCAAAACATGTTTTTTATCCTAAGCAAAAAATATTGTTTTCGTCATTTTTTGGTAGCCTAGATGTCGCGAATATGAAATTTTATGTATTTGATAAATGATAATTATCCTCAAATTTGAATAATTCGGAATATACATTATATTTTTATAAATAATAATCATGTCATCATCCAACTATTAACTCTCATATCTTTTCCAATTTATCTTGTTGAAATCCATTTTTCACTTGGATATAATGTTCATCTTTAGCAATGGAATCAATAATTCTCCGCTTCAAGTTTGATTGGAAAATGTTAACAATGGACACATGTGTTGCATGCATCTTCCTGCTAAGTGGGTCAACAAGAAAAAAAATGAGGTCTAAAATGGGCCTCCTAAGGAAAATAACAAAATAAGAGTTAAAATAATAAAATAAGAGTTATGAATTTTCAAAGGGAAACAAAGAAAACTACTCTTTTATCATATTTTCAACATATCTCCTTATAAATTTACTCAAATTTCAAGTGGCACTCGTCAATTCCACATCCAATTAGTACCCATTGTGCAGGTTTTGGGTAGACCCATGGTGAGATAAAGTGGAAATACATTAAAAAAAAAGAGTTTTTAGAAAAGACATGTGTTTTTCATGTATTTCTAGTTTATATCACTATGGGTCTACCAAAATTATGTAGAGTGGGCACTCGTTGGATGCGGAATTTAATTCTACATCCAACGAGTGCCTACACTTGAAATTTGAGCAAACATATAAGGAGATAAGTTGAAATTATGATTAAAAAAATAGTTTTTTTCTTTCCCTCCATAACTATTTACCCTTATGGTTGACATCATCATCTTGAATCCTATTGGTTATTTTAAAGTTGATGTTGGTTGCACATTTTTCATTTTGAGGCCTATTTTTTACCTCAAAATTTCATTAATGTATGTGTTTGGTCTCAAAATCAAACTCACACAGAAATTCCAGCGATCTAGCTTGCTTGGTATTTAAGCTTGGTTTCTCAAACAAATACTTCAAACCATGATGGTTGGTTCTAAGCTCAAATCCCTTTCCCATTAAATAGTGCATCCACATTTTCAAAGCATGTATTACTACATCAAGTTGCAATAGTGAGTAGCATAGTTTTTATCATGTTCATTCAATTTTTTTGAGTCATAAAAAACTACATGATTATCTTGCATAAGAACTCCACTAAGTCCTTCAGCACATGAATCTATGCACACAACAAAATATTTATCTGGATCTGTGATCTTTAGAATCAATACACTAATAAGAAGTTTTTTCAATAGCTAAAAGATTTCCTCACACTCTTGTTTCCATTCAAACTCAATCCCCTTCTTTTGCAAAGAAGTAATTGGGTGTGCAATTTTATATAATCCCTTGATGAGTTGCTTGTAATAGCTAGAAAGACACATTAAAGATATTACATCTATTACGTGCTTTGAAGTAGGCCAATTCATTATGGCTTGAATCTTCTCTGGATCGAAATATATTCCTTCTTCTAATATAATGTGAAACAAATAGTGAATTTGTTTTTTTTTTAAAACACATTTTCATAGTTTTGTGTATGGATTATGCTCTCTTAGCACTTGAAAAACCATTCTCAAATGTTCCTCATGTTCTTCTTCATTATTGGATTAAATAACAATATCATCCAGGAAGATAAGCACACACTTATCCAATTACTTGTTGAAAACATTATTTATAAGACACGTGAATGTAGATGGTGCATTAGTGAGACCAAATGGCACTACCACAAATTCATAGTGACCATACATTTTTCTAAAGGTTGTCTTATGAATGATAACTTTTTTATTCAATAATTCTTACTAATGATAACCAAACCTCAATACTGTTTTTTGAAAATACCCTTACATCTCTCATTTGGTCAAACAAGTCATCAATTCAAGGTAATGGATACCATGAACACCACAAATAACGCAAGGGTGAGAAGTCTAAATTTGGTTGGAAAACCCTTTCCTAGGTTGTGTGATTGGTTTGATTATAATTAACATTGTTTCCCCCAATATTATTAGTATTATTTGCCATATTACCCCATTGGTCTGGTTTGATTGTTTTTTCAATTATTGTTGTTTATCTCCTTCCATTTATTTTTTTTGGAGGTTATTAGTTTGGCCTCTTGTGGGACCAAGTTGAGAAGTAATAGGTTGAAACAAGTTGATATCTGATGGTAGCAAGGGAATAGAGAAAAATGGATTCCCTTGGTATGAAGAAGATACATTATAAGTGTCTAATCCCCCATAACAAGTGCTTGGTTCACCAAAAGAAGTGTTTGGTCTCCATGGTGGATAGAACCTATGGATAAAGACAAGTGATTGAACCAAGTTGTGGCTTAAGCTAGCATATGATATTTTTTTTATACAATGATACCATCAATTGCATGGGAGACCCTCGTCATTGAATGTGGTTCATCAAAAGAAGTTCTAGGGACATTAGGTAGGATACTATTCAAATAACTTGACTGAGAGTATATGAGGTCAAAGTGTTTCCCCTTAAGGGTTGCATCTCCTTTCATTTGTAGAAGCAGATTTTCTATGTATTTAGCAATCATATGAAGAAGAGACTTCAAAAACTAATCCATTAATATTTTTTCATGTATTTTATTTTACCTAATCTCCTCCTGCATTTCCATTCATGAATATGATCTATGATATAGGTAGAAGTAGACTAACAACACTTAGTAAGGAGTTAATATCCAATGTCACGTTGGATGGGTAATTGAAAGAATGATAAGAATGTGTTAGTTATGGCTCTAAAAGTGTTGTAGGTGTTGGAATTAAGGCTCATATACCATTTGGTTGAGACCCTGTGAAGGTCCATGAAGAGTCTAAACCACACTAACTCATCAATAATTATATAGAGGGACACCAAAATGAAAAGTCGTTGTGTAGTTAGTGGGTTCATCTCCAAGTCTACTTTCAATGTTAGGTGTTCCATAAAGTAACTTGGTAGGCATAGCCAACCAATTTGCACCATGTTTAATGGGGTCATTTGTAAGGAAACTTAAGTCTAGGAGATTGAGGCTACCCATAAATGGTAGAATTGGAGTTGGATTTCCTTCAGATAGAAGAGAAGAAGGTGGGACATTAGCCATGTTATAAATAGTTGTTTTACCACTAGAATATTATAAGATATTGTGTTGGAAGTCCCCCAAAGAAAGGGGATTGTTCAACGATTCTAAGCAAATTCCTAAAATAATGTGGATATAATGCAACAATTAAAATCTAACTTTGAATATCTTAAAAAATGATTATTCACACTAGTCACTAGGATTATGTGGTGAAAATGGCCATTAATCCTTAATTTTTTAAATGGGGAAGTAACCATAATGATATCTAAGAATAGATGATTCTAAATTTGTATTAATTAATTTTTCACTTATTAAGATCTTAACCAAAGGGTATGTATTTAAAATAGTTCTCGAGATTTTTGGAGTATCAATTCCATATCCGATCAATATTGTTCTCGAAATGTTGTTTGCAATTGTAAACAATAAGGTATCCAAAATGGTGTTTCTTCTGGTAAACAATCAAGTTTCCACGTTGTCTTTTTTTATGGTGCACAATATGGTTTCCATAGTGGCCTTTCTAATAGTGATAAAAAATGTTCCCAAAATGTTGTTTCCAATTGTAAACAAAACACACTCCTAAGACACATTGCCAAACTCAAGAAAACAAAGTGAAAGGAGGGGTATTTCAAATGTGTTTCCACCAAATATGGTGAAATCCAATGGAAGTGGCAACAAGTGAAGTTACAAAGGTAGTTTCAATATCCTTAAGTATGTAGTCACCCAAGGTGATAAAATCCAAGGGTTCGCATTAAGCGCTACTATTGGTTGTCAAATGATATATCTCCTTATGCATATTGAAGAGAAGAATGGTCACTAGGTGGAAGCCTAGCCTAGAATAATGGTCACTAGTTTCGATATTCACACTCTATCGTCAAGGGGGACATAATTATCTGAACTCTAGTGAGAAACTTGAATTTGAATGTCCTTATAGGTCTTCTTGACCGAAAGGACCCTGAAAAGTTGGGTGGCAAGTAAATTGATCAGCATTTGGTGAGTATTTTACTTGAGTATATTTTGTGAGAGTGATAGGGCAATGTAGAAATACCACACCCAACATTGTTTCCCCTTTAATAGTACATCCCTTTTTCAAGAAAGATGTGGGGTGTCTCCTCGATTATACATGGTATTACAAAGGTATTTATCCCAATTAATCAATTCTAATTTTCAATTTCATGGCCTTGGGGAGTTTAAAAACACCCCACAATCCTACACCCAAGGCCCTACTTTGATGTTGGTGTATAAAAATTTAAAATGATTGGTTTATTTTAGTTATGCTTGTTAATTTTAGGATTTTTTTTGACAAAATTGCTTAGTTTTGTGTTCTATGTGTTCTCTCACAAAATTGATGCCAAGAAGAGATGATGAACTTAGTGAATATCAACAATATGTTGCTTAAGATGGTATCCTTTGTGTTCACAAAATGATGTGTGACAACAAGAGAGGAAATGCTTAGAAGGAAATGATTGGTAAGAAAAAATTATTGAAAATAAAAAATGAATTTCTTCTCTTTTCTCTTTTAACTCCAACCATAAGAAAAATCAAACCAAAAGAGCAATCAATAGTGGAAAACATGGGGTTAGAAATAGGGGAAAGGATAGAAATGTTCATGCAAACCTCCACATGCAAAAGGGCCCTAAAATAAGCAATCGTGCAAACAACTAACAAAAAAATGCATTCCATGCGTGGAAAATAGGGTCAACATTGCACTTAAGCCTAAAACTTGTAGTGACATTCGTGTGCATGCCTCAAAAGAGGGCTCAAATTTGTCCACATGGATATAGGGCTAAAAGTTGTGCATTATGAACAAAAAAATGTTGAACAACTACACACTTTTGTGCAAAGAAAAAAATTGTAAAGACACACCCACACAACATTGGGCTAGGGATGACCTAGATAGAGAGAAATGTTGCAAACCAGAAAGAAACATAAAGATATTAGGAAGCACTTGTATTCAAGAGGGTCACCATTTCGCTAGCAAGGTGGTTGTGTGCAAGGTGACCTCCTACAATAGTGGGTTGGTATGCTAAGGTAGATAGTAAATAAAAAAAAATGGATTGTTCTATTTTGTCTTTCCCTAACCTCAATAAAGTAGGAAAAACATCCATCATAAGGATTTGTGAGGAAATGGAGAGTATACTTCAAATAACACTTCTTGTAAAGTCTTCGATTTTTTAGGTTGAGGAGTCATAGTAGGAGTATCTATGAGTTTCCATGATATCCAAATGGTCCTACACACACCAAAAACAACCAACCAAGATTCTGTCATTTCCTAACAATGGAAGATCGTACTATTAGTTTGTCAAAATCCATTTTACTTCTTTGAAATACATAAACAAATGACACAATTTTTTGGAGGGAAAGAAAATGAAATATTTATATTGACCAAAATAAGGGAATAATTACAAAAGCATTGGAAGCATATCACTTAAAGTGTGAAAGTTGCCTTGAATATTTTCTCGTCAGGGATCCTTCCTCACTTTAGTCTTTTGTCTATCCTGTGGAATTTCTAGATCTCTTCCTTATTAAATATGCATCCCAAGATCATAACCACAACATAATGAAAATATTGAGGAAAAAAAATCATGATAATGGTAAGGACATTAAGGAATGGGATTGGTGCAAGTGGGCAACTCAATCCAAAGGAAGCACTAGAAACATAACTCTATCACTCAAAATCATGGACAAATGGAAACAAGATGACTCAATTTATAGATGGATTTGGAACCTAAGTTGAAAATCTCTTCTCGTGAGAATGGAAAATTTTCATGGAGGCTAAAGTTTTAAATTATAGTTGGTGATTCCATAAAAGTTGATGCCACCCAAACAAGAAGTCATCATAATCCGACTAGCATTAATGGCTTCAAGATTTCTTCATTTTCACATCATTTTGTAAGCATGTGGAGGTTGTGAAGACTTTCATCTCTGTTACACATAGTTTTTAAGAAAATAAGTGTGTAGGCATAGGATTGACCAAAAAAGGTGCATCCTTTGACTTGTATGTGTATTGACAAGAAGACTTTCCTCCTCTGAATTTTAGGCTAGAATATTTGGGCTGCAATACTTTGGTTTTTGTAGTCATTTGTTGTAATTAGATCGATTTAGGATGTATTCAACAATCAACACTATTTGTCGCATGAGGAAAAAAATTATCTTGTTGATCATGTTCTGAATCAAGTTTCTGATCATTTGATATACAAAAACTAATAAGTTGGTTGAATAAGGGGGTAATTGATATAACATAGTCAACCATAGTATTGAAAAGACCATGAATACAAGTCATTTTCTTGGATTTTGGCCGTTTCCTTAAAACGTTGCATGTTATTTGTTTTTGAAAACTCCAAAGATTGATCAATTATGTATCGAACAAGTTTTCAACTAAATCTTCAAAGTTGTGTACATGCATGATAAATCAAGGTCCTCATATAACCATAGAGGATTAGGGTCTGAGATCTTGCTTAGGCTTATAGCTTGCTTGCTGGATGTTCTAGCATTAATTAAAGTACCCTAGCAAAAGAATATTACCTTTATTTATTAGATAAGAAATATCATGTTCTAAGCCATTAGAAGGACAATTTTATTAAAAATGTTTTTTTATAGAAAGTAGAATTTATAGGTGCAAAATAGAAAATAGCTACAAAGATTTTTTAGTATTAATGTCCAAAAACTCCATCCAGATGTACTTTGAGAGGGACTTTATAGTGAAGCTTAATATAAAGTGTAAGGTGGTGCCTTCCATAATAACTTGTCTCATTTGTTAGAGGATTGTTTATTCCATAAGATAAACCCAATGTTGAAGAAAATTCAATTCAATGTGATGTCAATCTATTCAATAGATTGGATTGGCTTCAATATGTTTCTCAAACAACTAAATTTAACTCATTGTCTCTCAAATCATTGAGACTTGATATATTCACAATTTAGATCCAAGATAATGTTATAGATCAGATCTGCCTCACTCTATTTCTCAAATTACAATTTAGTGTTATGCCAATTTATTCAACAAATCATATCCACTCAAGTATGTAATGTATATTCTCTAAGATTATATTTATACAAAATTAAAATATAAATGAAAACTCAGTTGAATATATGATCAAACAAGAGGAGGGGGGAGGAAATGGGCTCTGTGGTCAAGTCTTGGGCTAGGGTTAGAGACCGCGGTTAGGGACCAGGAGGCGGTTTAGGCTTTGCGGTTAAGGCACACTTTTATTGGTTTTTCTGTAGTGGTTTTTCCCTGGTGGGAGTTTTATGCGAAGGTAGTAGAGAAAACAGGTGATCAGCATGGAGACGCTAACTTACGTGGATAACGACCATCTTGACACTGGGGAGATGTGGATGTTGACATGTGGAGGCCCAGGGGACCGGTCAACTGAGAAGAGGGAAATTTTTTGATGCCTCAGCAGCACACGGATGTCGCAAAGGAAGCTTTACTCTCTCCTGGTAAGTCGTCTCTCCTTCAGTCTCCCTTGAGCGAAGAATTTTTTTTCAGGGATTTCTCCGAACAATGGCCTTCAGGAATGAGACTACCAGAAGTAGGAACCATACCCTCACTTAGCCCTTAAAGGGCCTCAGATATGGACTGGTTCAACCAAACCGAGGGAGAGTTTCTATTATCCTCGCCCTCTTCCTTCCAAGAGGGATTTGGGTCCTCTGAAAAGATCTATGGAATAGAAGGTTTCTCAGAAGTAGTAGCGGAATAGAGGAGAGAAGATGAGCTCATCTTACGACTCCCGAGGGAACAAGAGGATTTTCTAAAAATATCCACAACCAAAGACTTCATATCATCTTTCCTAGAAGTAGAAGAGCACCGAGGTTTCGGTTGGAAAAAGGGGATTAGAGATCCCACACAGGAGGCCTCCAAATCTATCGAATATACTGACGATTTAGAATGCAACGACCATAGGAGGAAGACAGGGGAAGGACACAAATTAAAGAGAAATTTTAAAGTCAAAAGGGAACCTTGGAAACCTAGGGAACCTGGTCCTTGGGGAAGAAGTGGATTTACGTCAAGTCACCCATATGGAAAATCAAACTCTGGTAGGAAGAGCAAGTGGAAGAACTTTCTCCCTTAAAAATATGATTGATTGGATGCATTTTGCTTGGAAGGAACAACTTGGATATGTCCTAGAGATCATTGAACTCACCAGGAACTAGTTTTATTTTACTTTCCTGCAACCAAAACATGCAAAGTGGGTTCTTGGAAAATCCTGGAGTGTAAATAATTCACCTTTACTCCTAAATCCTTGGAGTCCTCTTTTTTATGCCAAAAGAGAGAGATTGGAAATAATATCAGTTTGGGTGCGACTACCGGCACTTCCCCTATATTTTTGGTCATTGGAACATTTCAAATTGATCGGTAATTTCTTGGGGGATTTTCTAGACGCGGACATGACCTTTGAAGAAACTAAACAAAGAAAAGTGGCAAGGGTGTTAGTCATTTTAAATGTCATGGAAGGTTTAGGTGAAGAAGTCAAACTGAGATGGGGAAGCCTTACCCACATCCAGAAACTAGATTATGAAAATGTTCCTTTTAGATGTAGGAGGTGCCACCAGTATGGACATATGATTACAAATTGTAATCTTCCCTTAAGGACCAGAGGAAAGGGATATAAAAGAGACAAAGGTAAGAAAATGTTTCAGGAGGAAATAATTCTGACAGAGTCTCTCGATGAGGGAAGACAGGTCTCAACAGGTCAAAGATAGTTAAAAGAAAAAGAACAAGATGCTCTGGCGTTGGAAAGACAAGCTTCCTCAACTGATTCAGGATTCAAAGCAACAACAGAAGCCAAGAACCTGTGCATCTCCAAGACACGATTGTATTTTGTACCAAACTCGATCCCGGGTATTTCTTTATCCTCCTCTCCTCCCATTACTATTTTAATAAACAACTTAAATTTAGAAGGCATTGAGTGGATGGAGACTCTCAAAAATGTGTATATTTCAAAAATTTCCTCTCAGTTAGCTTCTAGACCCTCGATTTCTTAAAATATTGAATCCCAGGCGAGTGACCTTCCAAGACCAAAGAGACTTTGTAGTATTGAAGAGGACACCACTTCTTCGTCCTTAGCGACCTCGTCGGGCTGCTATTTCCTTAGATCCCAGAAAAATGCTTCCTCGGGAGGTTTAGCCAAAGAAGTGGTTAAGACGCTGGATAAAAGTGGGCACGGAAGGAAATCATTGATTTTGAAGGCACAAACCAAAGCCAAGAGTGAGATTTTGGCTGGAAAACAACTTTCAATAAAGCACGCGCTTAGAGCAAGGAGGACTCAAGGAAAGGGTTCGTGATGAAATGTTGCTCCTTTAATTGCAGGGGTCTGGCTAGTCCTCTCAAAAGACCAGCGCTAAAAAGGGTGATTTTCTCCAAGCACCTTGATATTATGTTGTTACAAGAGATGCTAGGGGAGGGGGAAAAGGTAAAAACAAGACTGAAATCCCTACTTCCGAGTTGGAATTTTGAAACTTTGTATGCATCGGGAAGATATGGGGGCTTGGCAATAGGTTGGAACACAAAAACTATCAAAGTCTCAAACTCCTGGGGCATGGAGTCGGGGATAGGAATAACTATTACTTTACTAGAGTTAGAAGAAAATATTCACATCATCAACGTTTATGGTCCTTGTCAGAACATAGGTACATTTTGGGAGACTCTTTTTAATAAGTCCTTCTTGAAGGACCTACTGGTTATTCTAGGGGGAGATCTAAATTTTTCTTTGGGACTCTCTGAAGTTTGGGGTGTACATGCAAGACCAGACCCCCTGGTAGGTTACTTCACCCAAAAACTTGCGGAGTGCAAATTGTTTGATATTGAACCTACCAAACTCAAACCAACCTGGAGAAACAACAGGGTGGGGGAGGATAGTATAGCAAAAAGGATGGATCATTTTCTAATTGTTGACTCTTTACTAGAAAAACAGTTACAAATGAAACAGTGGATTGGATCTGGGGGAATTTCTGATCATTATTCGATTTTCTTGGAATTAAGACGGGGTCCAAAAAAGCCAGGATGCCCTTTTAAATTCAACAAGACTTGGCTAATAGATGACTCTTTCATTAACCTAGTGAAATAAAGTTGGATACCCTATCTCTAGAAAAGCAACCAGTCGACAGCCTTCCACTTTGCTGAAAATTTAAAAAGGATTAAACAAAAGAAAAGGTCTGGGCTTTTCAGAAAAGAAAAAATGAAGACATGGAACTTAAAGAAATTGAGTCCTGGCTACAAAGGATTTCTGAGGAAGAAGGGGGAGCATATGCAACTCCAGGAGCCAAGATCTCACTAATCCATTTGGAAGAAAGGAGAAATAAGCTACTCAAGGATAAGGAAGAAATGTGGAGGCTAAAAAGTAGAGCTACTTGGTTGGAAAGTGGAGACGATAACACAAAGTTCTTTCAAGCTTATGCAAAAGCCAGGAAGTGTGCAAATACCATCGGGCACTTGAAGGACTGAGATGGAAATCAGGAAAACACCTTTGAGGGAATGTCAAGATTAGGGGAAAATCATTTTCAAAAACTTTTCAGAGTAGAGAACCAAGCTACAATAGAAGAAGTGGTTTGTTTGGCTCAGCTCTTCCCTAGGTTCGTCGATGAAGAGGACAAAAAAATGTTGATGGAAAAAGTTACAGATGAAGAACTGAAAGAAGTAATTCAAAGTTTCCAAAAAGACAAAAGCCCAGGTCCTGATGGCTGGACTATTGAGTAATTTCTGGGTTTTCATGACCTCTTGGGATGGGATTTACTTAATATGGTAGAGAACATCAGAATCACAGGGCGAATTCCACTAAGATTAAATTCTACTTTCATAGAATTAATCCCAAAAACTGACAATCCAATTACTTTGGATGATTTCCGACCAATTTCCCTCTGTAATTGCATTTACAAAATTGTTTCGAAAATTATAGCAAGAAGGGTGAAAAGAATTCTCTCTGACAGAATATCGAGTGAGAAGTTTGTATTTTTGGAAGGCAGACAAATCCATGAAGCCATAGAAGTAGCGAAAGAAGGACTACACAACATTAAATCCAGAAAAACAAAGGGTGCAGTGCTAAAAATTGATCTCTCCAAAGCCTACGACAGAGTAAGTTGGATCTATATTCGTCTACTATTAACTCATTTGGGCTTTGCAGTTCCATTCATCAAGTGGATCATGAACTGTCTTACAGTAGTCTCCTTTGCAGTACTAATTAATGGTTCTGTCTCCCCCTTTTTCCATTTAGAAAGAGGCTTAAGACAGGGGTGCCCACTTTCCCCTTTGCTTTTTCTTTTGGTCGCTAAAGGAATCAGCATAGAAATTTTGGAAGCAAAAAGCTTAGGAACTTTATTCAGAATCAAATTTTCACAAACCCTACAAATTACTCACCTTCTTTTCATGGATTATGTGTTAATATTTAGTATGGGATCTAGACAGGACACAGAAACCCTGAAGAACATCCTAAGTCTTTTCTCAAAAGCAAAAGGTATGGTAATAAATGAAGAGAAATTGTCACTCACAACAAATTTGCTAATGACATAAGAGATTGGAGACTTAAAACAACATTTTCCTTTTGAGGAAAATAAATTAGAAGAAGGATTGAAATACATGGGTTTTTACTTAAAACCAAATGACTACAAGAAAGAGGACTGGAAGTGGCTTTTGAAGAAACTAGAAAAATGACTTATTTCTTGGATTCATAAATGGCTCTCTCGAGCCGGTAGACTAGTACTAGTCAAATTGGTTTTGGAAGTCATTCCAGTCTACTAGATGTCACTCTCTTGGATCCCCAAAGGAATTATGGAAGCAGCTAGAAAAATCACCTTCAGATTTATTTGGAGTGGCAAGAAAGAAGCACATGTGACCCCCTGGGTTTGTTAGGAGAGGATTGTGGTTCTGAAGGCGCTTGGAGGATGGTGTTTGAAAAATATTTCTCTTCTCAAAAGATTTGGCGGCAAAAGGAGGATGGCGTCTAATAAACTCTTCTAGTCTATGGACTAGGGTGGTGTTACAAAAATATATTGAACCCAATTCTCTGGAGACATGGATTAGGAATCCTCATAAATCCCTTAAGGAGTTTCGGTTATTTGGAAGGCAATTGTCAACTCGTTCCCAGTCATAGGGGAAGACATATCTTGGAATATAGGGAATGGACAGCGGGTCAGATTGGGAGCATATCCTTGGGTTAGCTGTGAAGGAAAGCACATACTTCCCGAACATCTTATCTTCCTTTTGAGAATCTGGGGTTTTGATACTTTAAACAAACTTTCAGATCCAAGCCTAACAACCATTTGGCCCCAAGGATGTAAATCAATAAATGAGTTGGGCTTAGAAGAAGAGGATGTTGAAGAGATGGAAAGGTATATAACAAGCCTAAAAATATCATAGATCAAACTCAGGGATTACAAGGACGAACTTATTTGGGACCTGTCTACTTCGGGAATCTATATGCCCAAGGATGGCTATATCAAATTAAATTTAGATCTGGTGCAAAGAGAGTCAGTCTGGTGGTGGAAAAAAAATTGGAAACTGGCATGCTCGACAAAATCAAGACTTTTCATGTGGAATGTCTTAACAAATAAGGTGTCAACTTGGGATATACTTCAAAAAAGAAATAATTATGGCCCTGGTTGGTGCTCTCTTTGTAAATCAGAAGGAGAATCAACACTCCATATCTTTTTGGAATCTCGATTCATCAAAGACGTATGGATTGAAATGTCAAGACACTTGAAACATCGATGCAAATGGAATGACCCTTCTTTGGAACAAGCCTAGCATGATTGGTGGTCGAACAGAAAATATAAGGGTTTTAGAGCTCTACCACTTTTGATAATTTGGGCAGTTTGGATAGCTCGAAACACTCTCATTTTTAATGGAGTCGCCTTGGCTCCAGAAATCAGAGCAATTAAAAGTATTTCCCTTTTCTCTTCTTACTCTCCTACTGTTGAGAGAGACAAGATTAGAAATTTTTTGGAGGAAGAAATTGATAAATCAAAACCTTGGGGTTTTTTTTATGGAGCTTCCCAAAGCAATAGATGCAGGGGAGGCGAGATTTATATTTCTCAAACTTCCACTATTTTACCTTGACTATTTGCCTAGGGTTGGGAACAAACAATTATGTAGAATTGATGAGCCTCAAACTACTCATTGCCTTCGCCTTTGAAAAGAACTATAAAACAATTATTGTTTTTGGAGATTCAATGAATTTCATAAAATGGATTAATGGCACACAAAGATGTACAAACATTAGAATTTCTAATATAGTGGAAGACATCAATTTCTTACATACCTCTTTTGATTCTCTCATGTGTCGACATGTTTACAGGGAAAGAAACAAAGAAGTGAGCAGGAGGTCGGAAGAAGGAACAAACTTAGCATTGAACCTATGGAAAGTAATTGAGTTCCTAAATGATCACATTCAGGAACACCTACATCAACCTTTTTTGTGAACATAATAGACAACATATTCTATATGTAAGAAGCTCCTTTGATGAAGCATATTTTGTATAATCCAAACTGATTTTATATCACAACATCCCTTTACAGGAAGGACATCTCTGAGCTACACCAATAGCAAATCTACAGAGAAAACAGTTGATCAGAAATACACTCTGAAATTGTATTTGCATAATCATGTAAGTTTGTTCTCATCATATGATATAAAATTACACTTTTTTCCTTGGAAAAAAAATAAAAACTTAGTCAAAATTGACATAAATATATATGTATTCAAATCTTATCATTTAATTAGATATTAGATAGAATAACAGTAAATAAAAATCAATATTGAACACATTTAATTATAAATATATAATTCATAGTAGTTCAAAATATTAGAAAAACAAAAACACAAAAAGGCTTAAGTGTGTGTTTGTTGTACACCAAAAATGTTAGATGATTAGTAATTTAATTAAAATCGTGTTCCTTATGGTTGCGTCATGCCTCTCAAATATTTTAAAGCACAAATCCTTATTATTAATCAAAAAACTATTGTACAAAAAATGAGAGTCCAACTTTGAAACAATCCATTTGTCCCCCGTCTACTTAATTTTTTTGACTAAATAAAGGAAACAATCAAAATCAACACGTGGAAAAAATCTATATAATATCAACATTATTTCCCATATTTAGGTTATTTTGTTCATATTGGCTATTATTTTTCTCCATATCTTCTTTCATATTTTAATTCATACGATTTCAAAGTACTAATCGAACATCCTACACAAAGTGACACGTCCTTTAGTATCAGAGACAAGTTGAATGTTGTTCAACAAATAACTCATAATAACAAGCTAAATATCTTTAAATTTATTTTCTTCTTTTCTAGATCCATTAATAACTTAAACTACCCTATGTTAGTAATTATATGATAATATCAACATTATTGCCCATTTCAATTGAGATTATTTTGTTCATATTGATTGCTATTTTTCTCCCTATCTTCTTTGATATTTTAATTCAAACGAGTTCAAACTACTAATCGAACATCCTACACAAAGTGATACATCATTTATGATCATACACAAGTTGAATGTTATTTAACAAATAACTCATAATAACCAGCTAAATCTCTTTAAATTTATTTTCTTCTTTTCTAGATCCATTAATAACTTAAACTACCCTATACTATTTAGGGTATGCATACCCCAAACCCCTCACCCTACCTTAATACAATTTTTTTTCTTCTCCCTATTACCCAATCATATCTTTAAGCTTGAAACATCCCAACAAAAATTATATTTATCTACACTCAACCCCTCATGCTACCTTAATACATTTTGTTTTCTTCTTCCCCATTACTCAATCATATCTTCAGTCATTCCAAGATAAATTATATTGCAATTTCAAACAGCCATA